>BQNB010152697.1:0-15738 GCA_026074375.1 Tanacetum coccineum
CTCAGTTGAGAATATTATATTTTGGTATTTTACCAATTAGTGAATTTTAAATTTTTATGGACAATTTTTTTATTTTTTTGATTTTTTGGTTTTTTAATTTTTATATGATATGTACTAATAAAAAGAAAAGAAAAATATTTTTGTGTTTTTTAATATGGTATATTAACAATAAGACAAGTTCAGATCAAAGTCGGATAGAAATCGTAGCAAATGCCTCCCCGGCAACGGCGCCAAAAATTGATTCGCAAAATAGTACGTATATATAATACAACTCAAATGCAGATCCTGACCGAATGCCCTTAACCAAGGGAAAAGGTCAAAATCTACACAAAGAGATAAAATATATAAGAATCAAATCAATGATAAAAAGATTCCGGAAGAGATATTCCCGGGTCGTATGTCCCAACGAGGCTGCAATTGAAATTTATCCTGGTTTGATGAGAAATTGAATGATGGAAACACTGATATAATTAAAACTAAAGTTAATTAAATAAAACCTAATTTAATCTACGGGAAACAAGTATAGGAAATGGGGATCTTAAAAACTACGGGATACAAAATTAGTTATAAGGAAATCCTAAAATTAAATTTATAGTATATATATAAAATAACTCAAATGCAAATTTCAACCAAATGCCCTTAACCAAGGGAAAAGGTCAAAAGTTACACAAAGAGATAAAATATATAAGAATCAATGATATGATAAAAAGATTCCGGAAGAGATATTCCCGGGTCGTATGTCCCAACGAGGCTGCAATTGAAATTTATCCTGGTTTGATGAGAAATTGAATGATGGAAACACTGATATAATTTAAAACTAAAGTTAATTAAATAAAATCTAATTTATTCTACGGGAAACAAATATAGGAAATGGGGATCTTAAAAACTACGGGAAACAAAATTAGTTATAAGGAAATCCTAAAATTAAATCTAAATTAAATACGGGGAACAGAATAAGGTATCGGGAACCCTAAATACTAAAAATTAAGAAAATAAATGCTAAATTAAATTAAAAATCAAAATTAAATCCTAATTAACTTAATTTGAAAAATAAAGAAAACTAGAACTAAAACGGAGGTCGTTTGAATGTAAAACGAAAAGAAACGGTAAAACGCACCCGGTAAAACGGGTCTAAAACTGAAATTTAAGAAAAATTAAGCCTACACTAAATTTTATATTTTTCCTAGACACTAAATGACAAAAGAAAATTTTATAAAAAAGAAAAATATTTTTTTATTAATTTTTGGATTTTTTATGAATTTTTAAAGATTAAATACTAATTAAAACTAAGTAAATAGAAAAAGACAAAAAATAAAAGTTATAAAAATTCTGAAAAAATAAAATAAAATAAAGAAAAAGTTAACAATTCTAAAAATATAAAAATGCCCAAATTTTACTGTTTTTATAAAAAGTAATTAAACTAATTAAATTTTAATAAATACTAGACCCTAAATTCTACCTAAAAAAATAAGAAAACCCGAAAACAGCTTATAAATAAGCTGTTATTAAGGTGAAACAGCTAATAAGCTTAAAGGGGAAAAAGGGGTTATATAATTAATTGTGTATTAGGCTAATGGATAGCCCTGCCGGTGCCGTTGGTTATAGAGTGTATGCTTATGTATGTTGCGTGGCCTAGAGGGGAGGGGTTCGAGTCCCACTTTCCTCAATATATTTTTTTGCTACAGTACACGACTTAAAACTAAAGTTTTTTTTTTACACAAACTTAATAAGCTCGTTGAGATTATTATTTTTTTCAACTACAACTTTTTCTCAAAAGCCCTCAATAAGCCAGAAAATGGGCTTATTATTGGACAGAGGGCTTATAAGCTCAAAAGGCACAAGGGGCTGTTTGTTAGCTTAAAAATAAGCAATCAAATAAGCTTTTCAAGGGCTGGGCTTATGAAGTCTTATAAAGGGGCTTAAAAGCTTCAAGAAAACCCAAAAATCTCAAAGAGATATGAACCAATAAGCCAGAAATGAAGGCTTAAAATAGGACTCAGCATGTGCTGAGTCTAAAAGACTTGAGCATTTTGGTTTTCTCTTTTTTTACTTTTTAAACACACAAATTAATCCACAATAAGAAAATAAGCTAATGACACATTTAAAATAAGCTAGGTAGACTGTTTTGAGCTGAAAACCTATCTTTATTATGCTACTAATAAGCTGAGAGTTAAATTAAGCAAATTCTTAATCCTGACAGAAAAATGGTAAAAACACTAACTTTAAGCTATAGATTAAGGGTCCTAATAAGCCTACTAACTAAAAAAAACTATTGGGTCTTAATAATTAACCTATAAGCTATTCTAAAAAGTAAAGAAAACCTAGGCTTGTTTGTCTAAATAAGCTAAGATAAGGGCTCAAAAATGACCCTCAGCACCAGGGGAGGCTGAGTAAAAGGAGGGTCTTTTTGTGAAACTTTGGCTTAAAAATAAGCCCTCAATTAAGCTTGAAAGACATAACCAAACTTAAACAGATTCATAGATGTTTTCTCTGAGCTTAAATACAAAAATTCAATTTTTCAAAATTCATAGAATCCTGCTGAAATCTTAGAGTCAAATTGGGCAATTTGCAAAAAAAAAAATTTAACTTGCCAATACTTGGCAGCATTAACTAATACAAAGTAGCAGACCCAAGGAGATGAGTTTTAAACCAAATATGGACTTAAGTTACCAACAAAAAGATATATTTCACAATTTGAGCTAATAAGCTTGAGAGACTCTCAAGATTTTAACAGAATTGCACTTTAACCAAGCTGGATTAAAAACTAAGCTTTGGGCTTAATTACTTCTAAATTCAGACCCCAAATGAGTTCAAATAAGCTAAACAAGATTAGTCAAGTGATCATAACCCATACTTTTCCCATTATGACCCTTTTTAAACCTGTTCCAAACACTCCTTAAAACACTTACACATATTTAAACACTTTTTAAACAGATTTTAACTTAAAGACAGCTAATAATATTAACTAGTTGGATTAAGTTGAGCACTAAAAACTTAAAATTAACAAGAAATAAGCTGAAAAATAAGATGTTAAGCTATATGATTCGATATGCTTATTTTGGCAGTTTTAACTTATATCTAAAATTCTAAGCACAGAATTAACTTCAAATCAACTAAGTAGCATTATTTAGGCTAAACTATCATAAATAAGATAAAATAAGCTATTATAAGCTTATAGCTACAGTAACTGGAGTTGAAAAATTATAGAAAAGAACTTACAATGGTCCAACAGTATTGGGAACCTAGAATCTAAACCTAACACCCACTAAGTCCACAGATTCTGAATTCAAATACACCCCAATGATCCTTCCATTTCTTGATCATTTGCTCCATTCAGCCACTTCTCTCTTTTTTTGTATTTTCCTTTTCTTAGTTTTTATATATATATAAAAAAAATATTTGGAAACAGATTAAATGCCTTAGATTAAGAGCTTAAGCTTAAACAACTTAATTTATGAAATTTCTTGAACACAAAATAGAACTGAAAATCTTAATTCATTAAACTTTGGAAAAATTACAAGTACGAGAAATTGAAAATGCTTTTATAAATTAGAAAAGAAAGCTAAAAATTACATACATCTTTCACTGGCTCAATGGCCCTATTTATACAAAAAGAAATGAGCTAAGGTCTTTAGTTTGACTTTTGTTGACCTTTCTTCATAGGGTTCATTTGTGTTTGTTTGCTGAGTATAAAGCTCCTTTGTGCTAGTTCTGAGTGTGTAAACACTCATAATATCCTGGCCATCCATTTCCTTGTATTCTCTTTAATGAAATCTCAACCCTTAGATCGAAAATACCCTTGGATTGCCAAGCTGGCATCCTAGGTTATACAAAGTGTGGGGGAAGGTGTGGGTGAGCTGTGAGTGTGTACTGGAGAGGTGGTTTGGCCATAAAACCGTGGGAAATGGGGGGTAAGGTTTTGGCGGGTACATGGAGTGTACAGGGGTGGTTGCAGGATTTTAAAAGTAATCTTTGGAGAAGGTGCAATTTAAGTCCCTCAACTCTCTTCTCTTTTCCTTTTCTTTTAAGCCGAAAATTAGTTATAAATAGGTTTGGAGTTGTACACAAATGGTCCTTGTCGTTTTATAACTAAAAGAAATAAAGAGACTTTAGGTATATTGCAATTTCAGCCCTTGTGGTTTTATACTAAAAGGAAAACTGCCATTTGGCAGTTTTAGTCCCTTTCTTTTATTTTTCCATTTTTCTTTATAAAACACTTTTAAAAATGACCTTTTTAGTCCCTAAAGTTTATAAAAAGGATTAATGGGCTTTTGTTGGGCTTGGGCTTGTATTGGGCCCACTGGGTTTGGGTTTGGGCCCAATAAGGTGTAGGCTTGGTTATTGGGCTTTTTCAAGCCCAATAAGGTGTAGGAGTGGGTTTTGTGTGTACAATGGCTGAGATTGGCTGTAACTGGGCTAGGATTGGGCCTTCAAAGTCTTCACAGTCTTTGTCAATTGCACACAAATGGGCTGTTGTAATTGATTGAGGGCCCATTTGGTCTTCACAGTCTTCATAGATATACTATTGGGCTTTCCCGACCCATCAGATGGGTAAAGATTGCTTTCAATAGTATTCTTCAGTTTCGGCTCCGGTTTGACTGCTGATTCTTCAGTATTGACTCTGACTTTGGCAATTTTGGACTTTGGCCTTGATTTTGCACAGTTTTTTCCATTCCATGCTCAGTTTTGTCATTTTGGCTTGGTTTTCTGTCTTTTTGATGATATCCACTTCCTGCACAATACAAATGCAAAACAAACATATATTTGGCAGTTTTTGTCTGTTTTTGGTCATTTAAGCTCGATTTTAGAGGTAAAAGATATGTGTAATTACGCACTTATCATGGTGTAAGCTGGACGCACATCTGGTGAGATTGCGATTCAATTTTACTCTTCAAAGATAAGGAATTGGAGCTTGTGAAGACACCGGTTTAATTACTTCAGTTTTGATCATTTTGCCAGTGCAATATATTTGAATGATGCCTTTCATTGGCTAGAAACTAAGAATAAGCAGCTTAAGCATTACAAATTAAATATTGAAGACCATGACAATCCAACTTTAACAACTATACAAATCCTAATGGGTTGCATCGGGGAAGGAACTTCTTACGGTCTTTAAGTTTAGATGATAGCCTCATCTTATGACTTGTGAATTTTCAACTAACATGGATATACGATTGAATGTTGTGTTACTCTTGTTAATTTAACCATAGGACCAACTTATTTTCATATTCATAATTCAAAATGAATCATGACTAAAGCATCAAAACTTATTAAGACTTCGTAACTTGATTTCGAGATTTAAAACTTTAGAACTTTTTTGCACATATTCGACATTTAATCATAAGTCTTTAAAGCTTGGAATTTGGTTGCTTAGTTTGAACCCCTACCTCGTGGTGTTACGGAGCAGGATATCCAACCAACGTACCGGGTGTTCTTAGTTTGAAAACACCCCGTTGCTAGGTAGTGGGAAATCAATCAACCAACCCCCTTATTCCTAAAATGGCTAAGGATTGGCCGTCATTAGTTTGAACCCTCACCTAGACCTTTCTTCCAAGTGAGATATCACGACACACCAAAATTCCCTGAAGTAAAGACGTCTTATTTGAACCCCACCTCGTTGCTGCGGGTGTGGGAATTTTAATCACGGACACATCTCTTTACTGCTCCATACATCAACTGCATGCTTTATGGCAAATTTTCAATTATTCATGCATTTTTGCTACATTTCATTCATGCTTCTTTGGCATTTATCTTTTAATATTACAAAATCTCGTTTTGAAAACTCTAGTTTCAAATTTGAAGTTTTTTCTGAAAGAATCGGATTGACTTAGTTGAATTAAATTGAGTACGTATGATTAGGTGGATTAGAAATTTACGGGAGAGAAAACCACAAGTTACTTGTATAAGTTTTTTAGAAGAATCTTGCTTGGCATATAAACTTATATTTAACTCTATCATTTCTCGTTCTTCACATTATTAAAATTCAAAGCTATAGAATTCTGGAAAGCTGGTAAAGGAACTAGCTAGGGTCAACACGCCCGATCGAGTCAAAAAATTATTTCTTATTTACCAAAGATAAGCAAAATAATGCGACAAAATTTTATAATATTTTTGAAAATTTTACAATTTTTTCATTTTTTTGGTTTATTTTGGTGGTAAAAACGGGTTTACGTTGTAAACTAATGCTGCAGGAAAAACAATCAAATCGAAGATTCCCCCAACTAGAACTAAAACATCGTCCTCGATGTTTTTGAAGGTATTACATTAATTCCTAAGGCCATTTATGAGGTATGCCAAAAGATAAAACGTTAGTCGATAGATTTAGGATATCGGATTCCCAATTTGAGCTGAAGATGTGAAACTCTTGATGAATGACAAAAAATGAGAGTCTTCACAATCCGGCAATCCTGGACAGTAAACAAACAACATGGATGACTACGGTGTATGGAAAAGACAAGACTATCATACACAAACAACAACAACATTTATTACAACTACGGATAAGCATGGGGTGCTTCCCACGAAGCGCTTGTTTAGGGTCACGATGCTTGACCCATCATAAGGATTTATGGATCCTTGAGGAAACAAGTGGAAATTAAAATCATCATCGGACTTTCATTCAAGTGTCTACGATAAGTATTGAATTTTCATGAAAGTTCCACTCGAATGAGATACAACCGGCCTAGAAGAATGATACTTTTGAAAATGCGGATCAAATATGGTGTCTCTATCCCCACAGGAGAGAAGAGAAGGGGATATAACCTGGTAAGCAAGAAAGGGGAGAAAGATCATACAACATAAGCGAAAAATTCACTAGTGGGTATGAAATCTTGCTCCAGGATGGGATGGGTGGGTAAAACATTAGGCACATCAACGGGGATGTCTTCCACCACATCAATGGTTGAATTTCCCGAATTGGGATAATCAACATAAAACGATTCGAACTCGGGAAGGGAAATAGAAGTATCGTCATCTACGGAGTTGTCATCATCACTCTCAATACCTGGTGGTATTGATCCGTCATCAGCAAGAAACAAGTCATCTCTCCATAAGAGATTCATTATCCGCAACGGTAGATATGAGAGGTGGAGAGATTCGATAGCATTTAGAATTGGCTTGAAGAGCTTCCGGAGGTCGAGGAGAAGAGTTCTGCCCCCCCCCCCCCCCCCCCCCCCCCCCCCCCCCCCCCCCCCCCCCCCTGCCAAAAAGACTTCCAAAAACCAGAATATCACCTTCCGTGTCAAATTCAACTTCCTCATTTTCTGGTGGATTGATTTAGGAAGGATGAATTCACCGGCGAACTCATTGGAAAGAGAATCGATTTAGGAGAAGAATCAATCGAAATGTCTCGATTTAGCACGGATTCTACAAGATCAGATTCAGCATCAAAAGAATCAATTCCCGGTGGAATTGAATGGATGCCTTCCAGCACCTCATCATTAATTCGATCTACCTTAGTCGAAGCAATTTCTTCATCAAGATCAAAGAGAGGATTAGAGAAAATGATAAAATTCTCTTTTGGAATGTCCTCCTCGGAAAATGACTCGTCACTTAAGGTAAAATCTTCATCGATATCGAAGAGAGGGTTGGAGAAAGTAAAATCATGATTCTTTGAAGAATCATCATATGGAGGCAAATCACACTCATCGTCGGAAAAATCCTCGAACTCAATTGGGGTTGGGACAAGGTTCTCGACACTAGACTTTATGAATTCGTCCGATTCCGTTGCCGAAATAGTGTCAAGATGCTCGTCCCCAAACTTAGAGAGTTAACGGGCTCTTTGGTTGGTGATTCGGGTGTTGATTGCACTGTTATAGTCCTCGTCATCATCATTATCACAAGTAGTCGAGAGGGCGATTCCATAGCCGGAGTATTGATGTACTAGATAGCTCGTCACTTATGATTTTCACATTCTTGAACAAGTTTTGCTAAGCAATTCTTGATTCCTCGGATTGAGCGTGCTTAACTTCAAAAAAGTTGTCCCAAGCTGAAATTAGAACCTTGGGGTTTTCCCAAAGGATACGATTAAACATTTTGAGAAAGCTTTCAATCGATTTCATTAGGTCCTTTGGGCTTGCAAAGTTCATGCTCAATTGGTTGAGGAGGTTGATGATTGGACGGAAATTGCGGTTTTTGTGGGGGGTTTGAAGTTGGTCAAAAACCGAAAGATATGAGAGTTTTGACTCATCGGTTGACATATATAGTCGATGAGGACCCCTACAATTTTCACGCAAAGATTTTGCTGTTGAGATTATGCAAAATCTGGCGGGGGAATTGAATCAAGGCTGTAATCTGGCTCTGGATAGAATAAACTGGCTTTGAGAGTGTACAGCAGTGACAATATGGTGTATGTTCCGCAAAATTCACACAAGATTTGCTTAGAGTGTGTGGGGTGGTGAGAGAAAACTTGGAGATTGATTCAGAAGTGTACGGAGTTGAAAAAATCGATTTGATTTCCATTTCCATAAGTACAAAACTAAGACAAAATCCCATTGAGTAGACAACCGCACTGTTGGCACGTGCAGAATAACAATAAGAGTTATAAGTCGGTTGTTCCACACCCTACACATTCAAAACAGAGATAGACTCCATCAGAATTAAACAAATAAGAGGGACAAGAAAAGAATTAAACGGTTAAGAGGAAAAAGAAGATTATTTTTGTTTTTCGGATTTATTAACAACATAATTCACAATTGGACAAAATCAGATAGACAACTTAAACCTGATAATCAATCTTACTTCACGGTAGCTCTCAGAATGAAAAACGCACAGGTGAGCGGAGGAGTAGGAATAGCGCGAAGCTTATTTCTCCTTTTGGGTCGTAGTTCCTAGGAACAACCCTCCTTAAACCCACTTTATAGTTTGTTAATCAGAATGAGTGAGCCGTATTTCGTAAGTGACACAGAAGCAAGTTTTAAATCTGTAGTTAATCCCAATTTGATTACAATTTATTTTTGGTAATTATCTTTTCCTAAGCCTATAAATACAAATCATAACTTAATCAAAAATTATTTTTTTCTCCTCCCCTCTCTCCTTGGCCAGTCGAACAACACAAAGAACAAAAGAAAACCCAAAATTTTTAGGGTTTTGATTTTCAAGAGTTAAGGTATTGTTTTCTAAATTTTTCAATACAATTGATTTTAATTAACGTAACAATCATTAAGGATGGATTATGTTATTGTAAATAATCTGTAATTAAGAGGTTTTGATCATTAAAAATCGTTTTAGGGATAATAATTAAAGTTAATTAGGGTTAATTATGCTAAATTCGGAATAGAAATCTGGGCAGAATTTTAGGTCATCTTGCGAGAGCCATATCTCGGTCATACGGATAGCTTTTATTGATTTTCTTGAGCCTAAAATTAACTAAAGAGAGTCTACTTTCCAACCCAAGTGGTTTCATGAATTAAAAGTTAGTGGAAGTTAGTCAAATTAATCAAACACGATTCGTTGTCAAAACTGAGTTTTCAAGGCAGATTCTGAGTTGTGTTTGTGAGGTCAAAAACCATATCAAAACGTCTTTTAAATTGATGGGCTTGCTACTGTAGCAATTTCATGATGTTTAGAATTTTATAGAATTTTTGTAGAATTTTCCTAAGTGTTTAAATGGGTCTGTTCAAGCTAAACTTTTTGAAGGTCGAATCAGGTCAAATTCTAGACACTTTGTGATGTTGAATTTTTATAAAATGGTTACACTCACTATTATTTTTATCCAAAAATCATAGAAGCTTACAATTCATTGAGTAGCTATGAAATGTAAGGAGAAGAATTAATTAGGTGTTTTAGTATTTTATTTGGAGTCATCTTGTGACTATAAAAATGGGATAAAATGTAGAAAGTTGAGATATAGGTTTTATAAGGTAACTTGAGGTTAGCAAGTTGTGAAGAATATATAGATGAGTTAAATCAAGATAGGGTATAGAGTATCCATCGTTGTGATTGTTACATCGACTTGGGTGAGAGAGCTTATCTATGGTAACATGTGTGTATTGTTTTGTATAGATTATTTGCAAGGTTAATTAAAGAGTTTGGATTTGCTTTGCATCGAGGTGAGTTTTACAGTCCCACTTTTTACTTATATTTTGGGATGGAAATGATGCAAAACTGTTTTTGAATTATGAACCGTGATATGTGTTTTTAAGTGTCGAACTATATGATTGCTATGTGATATGAATTGTGGTAAGGCATGTGTATGTGAGGATGACATGACCTTGTGTGAGACCCGAACGGACTTAGCTAGTCAAGTGGGTCAGTCTTGCGCGGAGATATTCAGTCTTGCGCGGAGATATTCAGTCTTGCGCAGAGATATTTAGTCTTGCGCGAAGATAATTGTGGGACGGAGGGGTACGATCCACCCCAGATAAATGTGAATTTATGTTGTGATAGAATAGCCAAGCATATATGTTCGTAAATGTTGTTTTTGTTGATCGCGGTGTCATAAGTGAGTCTTAAACCTGTAACTCTCACCAACAATTTTGTTGACGTTTTAAGCATCATTTTCAGGTGAACAAAACATGTGAAGAGTTATGAAGAGGAATTAGCTGGACCATAGGCTTGCATTGCGGAATCTATGTTCATTTGTTTTGTCTTGGTTGGTTGCACTATATGAATTTGAATGATAAATGTTGTAGGTGTTATCATGACACTTTGTGTCTTTTATATATTGGATTTTAATTCATTTAGTATTTCTCTATTTTGACGCCTTGTGTTGTGATGATGCCTATTGATCATGCCTTGTGATTCCGCCTTGGCAGGGTATGACAATATGCTAAGCCAAGATTGTTCT
Source organism: Tanacetum coccineum (assembly GCA_026074375.1). Taxonomy (NCBI): domain Eukaryota; kingdom Viridiplantae; phylum Streptophyta; class Magnoliopsida; order Asterales; family Asteraceae; genus Tanacetum; species Tanacetum coccineum. The sequence continues at coordinate 10,787 of BQNB010152697.1, forward strand.
GGTGGATTCTCCTACTCCAAGAGTTTGATGTCATTATTCATGATAAAAAAGGAGCGGAGAATCTCGCGGCTGACCACTTATCCAGATTAGAAAGTCCTCATCAATGTGATCTTGAGAAAAAGGAAATTAATGAAACATTTCCTCTCGAGACCCTCGGAATGATAACTTTACATGGTGATTCTAGTACCCCGTGGTTTGCCGACATTGCCAATTACCATGCGGGAAATTTTATAGTGAAATGGATGTCGTTCCAACAAAAGAAGAAATTCTTTAAGGATGTAAAGCATTATTTTTTGGACGACCCCTACTTATTTAGGATTTGTATGGATCAAGTGATTAGACGATGTGTTCACGCCCAAGAAGTCTTTGATATCCCCACGGCTTGCCATAATGGACCCACCGGGGGACATCATGGTACGAACTACACCGCTAAGAAAGTCTTTGATTCCGGTTTCTATTGGCCGACAATCTATCGCGATGCCCATGACATGGTAAAGTCATGTGACTCATGTCAAGGTCAAGGCAAAATCTCATAAAATGACGAAATGCCTCAAAATGCAATTCAAGTATGCGAGATCTTTGACGTATGAGGCATCGACTTTATGGGACCATTCACGTCTTCTCGAGAGAACAAGTACATTCTCGTGGCCATTGACTACTTGTCTAAATGGGTTGAAGCAAAAGCGCTCCCCACTAATGATGCCTGAGTTGTAGTAAAATTCTTAAAATCTCTCTTTGCCCGATTTGGAACTCCTCGTGCTATAATTAGTGATCGCGGTACTCATTTTTGCAATGACCAATTTGCAAAGGTCATGCTTAAGTATGGAGTTACCCACCGTCTTTCTACGCGTATCATCCACAAACTAGAGGACAAGTGGAGGTTTCAAATCGTGGTTTGAAACGTATCTTAGAAAGGACCGTAGGTGAAAATCGTGCTTCATGGTCCGATAAGTTAGATGATGCTTTATGGGCCTTCCGTACCGCTTTCAAAACACCCATCGGGTGCACTCCTTATAAGCTAGTGTACGGAAAGGCTTGTCATCTTCCTATCGAACTTGAACACAAGGCCTATTGGGCCTTGAAACATTGCAATTTTGACCTCAAGACCGCGGGTGATCACCGGAAAGTTCAATTGAATGAATTAAATGAACTCCAGGATCAAGCCTACGAGAACTCTTTAATCTACAAAGAGAAAACGAAGAAGATTCATGACTCCAAGATTAAGAACCGCGTTTTCAACGTTGGTGATCAAGTTCTTCTCTTCAATTCTCGATTAAAGATCTTCTCGGGCAAGCTCAAAACCCGTTGGACCGGACCGTTCACCGTTGCTCAAGTTTTCCCTTATGGTACCGTCGAGTTATCTCAAACCGACGGGCCAAACTTCAAGGTGAGCGGTCATAGACTCAAACATTATTTTGGAGACAACATACCACCCATGGTTGTCCCGGTTCTCCAAACCTTCCCCATGGACAAATAAATTCGGGGACGAGTCAAGCTTAGTGACTCATTAATAAATAAGCGCTTCGTGGGTGGCAACCCATGCTTATCCTAATATAATTATAATAGTAGTAATGAATAAGTGTGACGTGAGGAGGTTCGCCTCTTCTTTTCTCGTGTTTCATGTTTTGTGTTGTATGTCCAGGATTACCTTGGATTTTAAAGACTCTCGTGCTCATGGTTTTGTCCTTCGTTCACTCGAGCTTCAATCCTTAGCATGATTATGGGAATCCAATATCCTAAATCTTATCGACTAATGTTTATCTTTGAGCATACTTAATAAACGGCTTTAGATTTACGTAGAAACCCTTCTTAAAACATTGAGGACAATGTTCAGTTCTAGTATGGGGGATCTATCGATTTGATTATGCCCGCAGTCGTTGTTTTCACGTAATCCTGTTTTTACCACCAAAATACCAAAAAAATGAAAAAAAATTAAAATTTTTCAAAAATAAAACTGTTGGGTAGATTAAGAATAAATTTTGACTCGATCGAGCGTGTTGAGCTCTTAGCTTTGTCCCTTAACCTTTATAAACTTGTCTAAGCTAGTTTATTTGACTAAGCATTCACGGATCTTTTTATTAAAGAATTTTTAATTGCGAAGAACGAGAAATGAATTAGAGTTAATTATGAGTAGATGCTAACGAGGATTGAGTTGGAAGAATTCTAGCAGCTCAAAAAGTGTAATTTGTAGCTTTCCCTCCTCGAAGCTTCTAACCGACGAATTTCGAAAATTAAACTTAAAATCAATGATTTTTTTTTTATGTTATTCGATAACAATGAAAATTTATTTAGTCATTAGATTCAAATTTGGACTTAAATTTTTTGAAAATAAATTTTCTCTATAATGTGTGTAATATAATAGTATAAAAAAATGAGGTAATAATAATAATAAAAACTGTGGACTGATAAAAGTTTACTGCCTCTTGCCGGCTCGCAACCGATGTGGCAGTCTTCAAAAGAAGACCCATAGTAAGAATAATAATCCGAGACTGATAAAAATTTGCTGCATCTTGCTGGCTCACAACCGATGTTGCAGCCTTCAAAAAGGTCGAGGATTTCCTTCGTTTAAAGGATGTATAATTATATTAAGTGTAATATATGTGATCTTAATAAGTATAGGGAAAATCTGTATTCTTAAATTTAAATATCTTTTGAAAATCTAAGGACTATTTCGTTTTAAGTTGTGGTTTTTCTAAATGAATTGTTTATTTAACGGGAAGCCTAAGAGTTTTTTAAACCGAATGTCTGTGAGTTCCGATACTATTCTCTGTAGGGTGTCAAAAGCCTGGTCACCTAAACCGGTCTTGGACTGGGATTCCGAGAAAAAGTCGCTACAAGAGAATTGAACTCATCTATTCTTCAAAATCAGTAATTCTTGGATGAACGTGATGCATAGAAAAATTCAATTTTTCTTAAAAATGTTGATCCATGGTTGAAATTTCGAAATAAGCACATTCACCTACTAATATAATTAATCGTTACGGGATGAAAAGTTCACCTAGTTAACAAGTAATAGTAGTGTTAGCATCTTAATATATTTAATGGTTGATTTTTGTTTTTTTAAAGCTTAGTTTTGGGACAAGTGCAAAATCAAGAAAGACGAATTTATCCTTGTTCTTTGACATTCTTTCCGTGGCATTTATGTGGTAATGAATCCGACTTCGGTGGTACGTGGTTGCAACACTGACGTTTAAATTTGCATTTAAAAGGTTATTAATAAACAACATATTGGACGGAAGTGTCTTTGTCACTTCGTCTAATACGGTTGTAATAACCACGGTTCCCCGTTAATCAGTATAAATACTGCCTGTAATCAGATAGAATTCATATGAATCTTATTGACAGGGTTTCACAGCTGTACTAGCCGTTCTCGTTCTGGAGCGTCTCAAAGTAGACAACACGCTAAAAGTGAATCAGATAGTCACTATTGGTATATGCTTAATTACACATACCTTGGACCTAATAAAAGAAGCTTAAATGACAAAAAAACGGACATAAAATGCCAAATATATGTTTTTTTTTGTATACTGTGCAGGTAACGGATAGTCACTAAAGGACAAAAATGAAGCCAAATCAGACAAAACTAAGCACGGGATTGGAAAGAGCGTGAAAAGTCGAAGCCAAAAGTCCAAATCCAATCCATAAAACTTATAAGCTAAAAAGTCCAAATCCAATCCATAACCAAAACCCTTTTATTAAAAATCTGGCCCAAATTAAAAGCCCAAATCACTTAACACCGTTAGCCCATAAACCCTTTTAACCCTTTTCATCATTAGTCCTTAGGGACTAACACAGTTAGTCCCTGACTATTACACCGTTAGTCCCTACATCCTCCTTTTCCCTTAACCCTGTTACCCTTTTCCCATAACACTCGTTAAAATCAAACGATAAAATCATTTCCCGTCAATGTCACTATTCATTCATCCCTTACAATTCATACCCTGCAACCAAATGACAAATCATCCTTAACCATTTCCCCCACAACCCAACAACCCAATTTAACCTATTCCCCCATGAAAGACAAGCCACCTTGGGAATCCTCTATTCTCTAATTGGACAGAGTTACAAGACAAAGAATCAAGGGTTATGATGCAAAGCTTGGAAAGAAAGAAAGATTCGAAGGCCAGGATGAAGAGTTCATTCCTCCTCTCAAAAGAAACACAACTAGCACACCCTGTGCCCTTAGTTTTCTTTATAAATAGATTATGATTTCCTTAGTAGCAAGGAGTGGAGGTTTATTTTTTAGTCTTATTTACTACTTATTTCAGTTTATTTCATTTTAATGTATTTACTTTTTCAAGCAATGTAACTTTAAAGTTTTAATGAAATACAAGTTTACAAGTTTTATGTTCCTGTCACTTTAATCCTGTCTTTATTTTGATGAAATTTAAGTTTTAATCAGTTTACAAGTGAGTTTATAAATCCTGTGTTTCTATTTCATTAATTCTCCCAAAAATCACCACAGCTTATTGGATGAAAAGCCAGACTTAGAAGGGCTTTTAAGACAATACCAGCTTATCATAGATAAGCTGGAGCTTAGTAGATAAGCTCTCTAAGAGCAAACTCACCCTTGTTTAGAGCAAAGGGAAAAGTAAGTTCCATTTTCCAATTTTTAGCTATTTACTGTTTGCTTATTAAAACTGCTTATTCTTTGCTTATTGGTGCTTGTTACTACTTATTCTGAATTCATATTGCTTATGTGATCTAGTTTTATGCTTTTAATAATCTGTTTTAAGCTTATGTTTAGTCTTCATAAAAACTACTTAAAAAGCCAAAAATATGTCTAAGAGTCTAGCTTATTGATAAGTGCTTATTTGTGATTAAAATTTGCTTATTAGTCTCTAATATACTTAGTTGATCATCTGTTTTTCAAAAGTCTAAGGTTAAAACAGTTTAAAAATATGCTTGATATGGATTTGTGTTTGATAAAGGGGTGTTTGGCACTAGCAGTT
>BQNB010152699.1:0-15738 GCA_026074375.1 Tanacetum coccineum
TCACTAAGAGTGTCTTAGTGCAGGCTTTCCCTCAAGGTAACCTGCACTATTGATTTTTACTTTTGTTAAGTGCATCAGCAGGAACTAAGCTGTTCCTGCTGTCACTTTTAAGCTTAGTTTTTAGCTTTTAATCTTAGAATTTAGAGTTCCATTTTTTTATAGCTTATAGTTTAGAAGTAACTTAATATATATTAGGGCTTAACTTTCATCTTCTAGTTTAATTACTTTAGTACATTTTAGCTTAAAAGTCACTAAAAACCAAAAAGACCAAAAACAGTAGTTAGAATAGTTTAGCTTTTAAGATTTAAATTTTAGCTTATAGTGTTAGATTTTATAGTTTAAATAAGTAACTTGTTAGTTGATTTATAAGTCTTCATAAGCTCAGTATCTATTTTGGCCTTTTAAGCATTTTAGCCTTTCTTAATTTTTAGCTTTTTGAGTCATTTCCTGAGTTAGCTACTTTCATCATCAAATTTAAGTGTCTTTCAGTGTTTCTAGCTTAGATTTCTTTTCATTTTTAGATTAAGCAACTCATAAGCTGTCTAGAACACCTTTCCTTTCTCATTTTGAGCTTAAAATGAGCTTTTTACAAGCTTTTTAGTAAAACCAAAGGGCAAATCATCCTTTATGAGAATTCAGATTATTGATATGCTTCTTATAGAGCTTATTAGTGGTTTTAAGCTCATATAGCTTTTGTTAAAGTTGTTCTTGCCAGCTTATTCTCCAACTTTGCTCTTTTAAGATTTTCCTAAAAAGCACTTTTTAGTTCATCTTATTTTTAAGGCTTTAAATGGGCTTATCTTGAAAACGGGTTAGGCTTCAGGGGCTGTTTTTGTAATTTTCAAGTTTCTAGGTTAGTCCCTCCGTTAGTTAGTCAATTTCTCAGTTAGTCTTTAGGTCTTTGAATCGTTAGTATTAGTTTGTCGTTAGTTTAGTTTTTAATTAGTTTTTTAAATTTTAATTATTAAATTAGGGGTTTAGTTTTATTACGGTCTATAATTTAAAGTTTGTTTATAAGTTAAAAATTAGGGCTTTTATTTTATAAAATTTCTGCATATTTTCTTTATTTAGTATAATTTTTATAAAATTTTTAGGATTTTATTTTTAATAGTTTTATAACTTTTAAATTTTTTAATTAGTTCAAATTTTAGAAAAATCATATCTTTAAATCTAAAAAGCGTACAAAAATAAATAATTCTTTTTTCTAAAATTTTCTTTTTACTTATTTTACTTAGGAAATTTATAATTTCAATTATTTTTTATTTCCTTTTTATTTTTAGGATTTAATTAGAATTAAATAGTTTTTAATGATAAAAAAAAATCAAAAATAATCAAGAAATTTTTTTATTTTTCTTATTTCTCTTTTATCCTAATTTAGGTTTAGAACTCTTAGTTTGCATATTTTAGGTGTTTAATTTAGTTCTTTTTGCTTAATTGTAGCGTTTTTATGTGTGTTCCTGTTTTAGGTAATTGTTTAAAAATTGCCTTTAATTTTCTATTTTAATTGTTGATTTTGTATTTTAGTCATAGATCATATAATCATCTATTTTCTTATTCAAATCTAATCCAAGCTTAAACGAGTTTTTCAATTTCACTACGTCGTTGGGGCGGAAACGGACAGAGTGCATCATTGTTTTTCCGGTTTAATATATGTATTATATATTATATCGTAATATTTTTTTTTGTGGACGTGAATTTTTCCTTAGGGAATTAAACCGGATCTTTCATTTCTTCGTGTTTTTGGGGCTCTCTGCTACCCAACAAACGATAGTGAAGATCTGGGTAAATTGAAAGCTAAAGCAGACATTGGGTTCTTTGTCGGTTACGCACCAAATAGGAAGGGTTACCGAATCTACAACAAACGAACCCGACAAATCATGGAAACTATTCACGTTACATTCGATGAGCTGACTGGGCAAACGGCTCCTGTACACTCCAGTCCGGGACCCGCACCTAACCTTTTGACGCCTGGACCTATCAGTTCAGGGCTCGTACCCAATCCTCCTCCTGCAGCACCTTATGTACCTCCTACCAATAAGGAACTGGAGATTTTGTTCCAGCCTATGTTTGATGAATATTTTGAGTCTTCCACGGTTGATCGTCTGGTACCCCCTGCTCCTGCAGCTCAAGCTCCAGTCAACCCTACCGGTCCATCAGTATCCATCCCCATTGATCAAGATGCACCATCGGGAAGTCATTTAACATCATCCTCGGATCATCAATCCTCTTCGGTACATCATGGTGTTGCAGCTGAGCAATCTTTTGAAGTTAATCCTTTTTCTGCGGCTGATCCCGAACCATTTGTCAATGTGTTTGCCCCAGACTCGAATTCTGAAGCATCATCGTCTGGGGTAATCACGACAACTGAACCCAACCAATCCACTCAGCCGCATGAACATCTCCGAAAATGGACCGATTCTCATCCTATTGACAATATTATTGGGAACCCCTCTCGACCGGTATCCACTCGAAAACAGCTTGCTACAGATGCTTTGTGGTGCTTCTACAACTCAGTACTGTCCAAAGTCGAACCGAAAAACTTCAATTCTGCTGTTACTGAAGACTGCTGGTTTCAAGCCATGCAAGATGAAATCCATGAATTTGATCGACTGGACGTATGGGAATTAGTGCCACCTCCAGACTGTGCCATGATTATTGCTCTCAAGTGGATTTATAAGGTAAAACTTGACGAGTATGGTGATGTGTTGAAAAACAAGGCACGTCTTGTAGAAAAAGGATATTGTCAAGAAGAAGGTCTTGATTTTGAAGAATCCTTCACCCCGTTCGCTAGACTTGAAGCCATCAGAATATTTCTTGCCAATGCTGCCAGCAAAAACATGACAGTTTATCAAATGGACGTGAAAACTGCATTCTTAAATGGCGAGCTTAAGGAAGAAGTCTATGTTAGCCAACCGGAAGGCTTCATATAAATAATTAAGAAAGGTTTTGTATCTAACGGGGTTACATATTGAGGGGGAGCATGAATATGTTCCATTATCGGCTTGTATAAATCAGACACATTTTCTCCCAAATTTTCCTAACTTAAATCAATTGAGATCAAAAATCTCAACGGGTTTGAAATTTTTGATCGGGGGAGAGAATGTGACTTAAATATGAAAATCTGATAGAAATGTGATCTTTTTGAACTCATTAATATGCTCCCCCATATGTGCTAAACTCTTTCGAATATCGATGCACATATTAAGGGGGAGCAAATGGTGTATGATGGCAATTGTGGAAATACCAAAGATCGACCTTGTAATTACTTTATCAGAGTTATAAGGATGGTAAGGTTAGGTATTAGTTCCCACGATCCCGCCAGAGCCGAAGGGATCTACCCAGGGACAATCCACTAGTTAGTGTAGAAGTCCTTAGGTATGACTACAAAAGGAGAAATGTGAGAATAAGGGAATAGTGCGGACTGAGATGGAGCTAGTACTGGAACATACCCAACAAGGTACTAGTAATGAAGTCTCGGTAAGCACTGAAGGGGTTGAAGAATGAAAAAGAAATGTTAAGATAAAGGGTGTAAAGAAAGCAGCCCTCCTTAAACATTAGGCAGAAACCGGGTCAATTCATATGCTGTCAGAATCACATGGTTGATTGCTGACATTGAAGACAAGTATCATGGACCCAGTGATACGCTGCACAACCCTCCCTAGCCACTCAGAATCTCTCAAAAGATTTCTGTTTCAATTCTCACGGAGACGTAACACGTAATCTACTGACTTTCTCACTCCGAGTTAGTCGGTATTGAAAAGGTGGCAGTCAGCTCCAGCCTCCGCTCACTAAAATCAAAATGCACTATTGAGTCTAGAGCCTTGAGATCATCAATTAATCTCGTTAGGACACTATTCAAATGTACTTGTTTTTCACACACTGTGAAAACAAGGAATATATACTCAGAGTCCTACGCATGATCCTTGTGATTTTGCCAGAACATCCAAGTGATACTTATGTATTCACAATGAAGATGGAAATCCTGCTTGAGCCAACATCAAACAAGCTCATGGTAGGTGACTTGTGAGATCCTTAAATGGATCAAACTTGTGACACTGGACATCGAATTGGTCCAGACTTTTGAATTAACGATTGACAAAGTTTGATAACTTAACACTCTCGATGTGTCACAAAATAAATTTCCCAAGTGACACGTCGATTGATTTTCAAATCAATTTTCCTCTTCAATCGGTAAGATAGTAACTAACCAATTCACTCTTGTTGTGTTGTCTGCTTTGAGACGTTCCGACTAAGAGAACAAACAAGTAAGGCAATTTTGATGTTTATACATTGGAAGATCCGACACTAATGCTGGAAATACTGTCAAGGAGATTCTTCTTAAGATTGAATCTACCTGATCACAGGTCGGTCCTCACAGATTTAAAGGTTACTCCAACCAAACACGAGCGAATGACAAAGCCATATTCGTCCCTCAACTTTATTGCTAACTGTTTTAGTGCAGGTACATATAAAGATGGAGGTGTTGTCAACCTGTTCCAGCAGAGTCAAGTTCATTGCCACATGCTCATACTCAAGACTCAATGACCTTACAACATAAAGAGAGAATGACCTAAAGCTTTCGCAACTCTGATATCAACTTCTTCGTCAGCATGTTAAAGTGATGAAGTTATAAATTGATGAAGTAATACGAGCATAAAGTCAAGCTTTCAAGATTGCAACAAGTATGAGCATGTCGGCCCAAAAGTCACAAGCACGCAAGATGGCAAAAGATCACAAGATGATGATTAGAGATTTACTTTGGCTGATGATCTCAAGAAAGCTCAAGATCACATTCAAAGACAAGCCTAAAGGAACAAGCTCGCACTTAAAGACAAAAGATCACTACTCACTATGTACAAAGTGATCAATGAATGAAGAATCAAAGATTACGAGCTAAAGTCTAAAGTCCAAGACACATAATGCTAGGATTCGAATTGTATTTTCTGGGGTGACCTCCCTTAGGGGGAGATTGTTAGGATCATGAAAAAGACTCGGTCACCCCGTGTTATGTCTAGCATAGGTTAGCTCGTAGTCTTAATATTAATCGTTTAGTTACCGTATGACTTATGGCGTTGGGCCGGGTCTTTACCCACATGTTAGCCCACTCCATAGCCCACTTAGGGCACATAAACTCTTGTATTTAAACCCCCTCTCAGCCATTGAGAGGGGTTGGTTGTTCATTGTATTACAAACACACACTAAGTGATTTTCTCTCACTAGAACTTCCTATTTTCTCTCTCTAGAATCGGCCAACCATCATTCCTAGGCTTGTGTTATGATATCCAATATCCTACACAAGCAACTAAGAATGTGTGCACAAAGTGATGAAGATGATTATGCATGTATGATCATGTAATGAGAGATATGGATTAGAGTATGATAAGAGCACAAATTAACTTGATAAAGATATCGATCTTTATTGACCTACACAATTCCAAACGGGTTAGTTTTAAGTCAAATGCAAAAAAAAGAATATCATTTTACAACATGATAGTTCAAACATTTATACCAACAAATACGAATGAAACTTATTCAAGTATTATTACACGAAAGAGTTAACAAGTAGACATATAGATAGATATATATGCAATCAAAACACGTTTGCAAATAGACACAAAAATAGGAATACTCTTAAGCTAAGCGAAGAGGAGGACATATGTTGCAAATAGCTTACATGTTCGAAAAATATTGGATGATTCTATGAGTTTTAGAAGGACTTAAGAGCTAGATAAGTCAAAACTAACTATTGGGCGACCTTACTACAAGTATAAATAACCCAATTAAAGTGTTGAATGCAAAAGTTAACTACCTCAAATGGAAAAAATGCCTACTGTAGAACCGGCATGGACAGTTCCATCTGCTCAATGGAACCGGCTTTGCTACATATAGAACCGGCCCCTGCAGACAAGGTTCCTCAAATCTTAAAATTCTAGAAATGTTCCAAATGATTTCTAAACCTATTTTTTGCTTGAGATAGTGATTAAATAGATTTTCTTAATAATGCAAAAGGCTTATGGAAAAGATCTAACGCTTAGATCCTATGATTTTCTATTATCCCAAACGCTCTTAATTCTAGAGGGTAATGACAATCAAGAAGCATGAGTTGCATAAAAACCAACCAAAAGCATAAAGGATTCAGTTTACAAGCAAGCATTCAAGAATTCAAACATAAACGATATGCGAAATAAAAACATTCATACAAGAACATGTTTCATATAGTTCAACCAAACACAAGTTTAATGAAAGAGATGATTTAGATTAGTAAATCGATTGCACTAACAATGACGTGAAAGATTAAGAACAAAGGAAACAAATAGGCACGGATCCAAAGATGGTGTTTTAGATAATGAAGATGAGATGAACTTGCTTTAAAAGAAAATCACAGATTTCTACATGAATACCAAGAATACTTTGACATAACATAAGTACACAAGAAGCAAATAAATTATGTAGCAATGTCAAATAAGGAACAAGATGAAAAGATTATGCAAACCATGTTTTAGCATGTATAAATTAGACCATCATACAGATAGATATAAGAAATGCCAACAAGGAACAAGAACTACCAAACATAGACATATCCATATCAAAATCATCATGTATCAAAATGACAAATTACAAGATCATACAAGACATCATATAAGAGACAAAATTACTTCAAATGCAAACATCATGCAAGTCATGTTTAAGCCTTAACATTTAGTAACACGAATACAAGCATTAAAGCATTTAAAAATGAAACAAAACCTTTCCTAAGGATTACACATTTTTCAATTAATTGAATAGTTATCAAATACTAAGATAACGACAAGGAAAATAATCAAACAAGAACATATAATCAACACATGTATATGCAAATCAAGATGTCATGATAGATTAACGAAGGAAATATCATATTTACAACTTTTATGGAAAACATAACATTAGTGGTATTTGGGAGATGGAGAACAAGTTGGTGAACTAGTGGTTATAGAGGATTGACAAGGATGAAATGACAATATCAAAATGTGTAGATAATTTTAACGAAGTATTTTTGAAATGCTCCTTTTTCAACAAGACCAAAAATATTTAACACATTTGGCAGAAATGCCATGACAAAAAATTGACCTTTTGTTATTGTCGCAGAAGTTGACAATAATATATTACAAATCCTTTAAGAATATATTTACATGAAACTAGACTCAATTATCTTTAAAATGGCGAGTGACACAATTTTTAATTCCATACGATTGATTTTATACAAAATTCCTAGAATGACCCATTTTCAACAAAACTTGTTGTTTCAATCTTATACATGGTTAAAATGACCAAAACTTGACTTCTATAACTTGACATAACATGAAAACTTCTAGAATTTATTCTTAAAATATATAATTAAATATCAAAGACACACTTAGTCTAAATGAACCGCGGAACCGTTCTTTATGAGTTTTGCCAAACACTAGTTTTGACCCGTTTTAACCAAAACAATAACTTATTACTTTGACCCACTTTGAAAAATACTTTTAAAACTACAACAAGACATCATTACACTTCATCTTTACTTAAGTATTTCAAAAGACGAAATGCCTCAAAATGCAATTCAAGTATGCGAGATCTTTGACGTGTGGGGCATCGACTTTATGGGACCATTCTCGTCTTCTCAGGACAAGTACATTCTCGCAGCCGTTGACTACTTGTCTAAATGGGTTAAAGCAAAAGCGCTCCCCACTAATGATGCCCGAGTCGTTGTTAAATTCTTGAAATCTCTTTTTGCCCGATTTGGAACTCCTCGTGCTATAATTAGTGATCGCGGTACTCATTTTTGCAATGACCAATTCGCGAAGGTCATGCTTAAGTATGGAGTTACCCACCGTCTTTCTACCGCGTATCATCCACAAACGAGTGGACAAGTGGAGGTTTCAAATCGTGGTTTGAAACGTATTTTAGAAAGGACCGTAGGCGAAAATCGAGCTTCATGGTCTGATAAGTTAGATGATGCATTATGGGCCTTCCGTACCGCATTCAAGGACACACCACGGGTGCACTATCTTATAAGGCTTGGGTACGGAAAAGGCTTGCATCTCCTATCGAACTTAAACACAATGGCTTTGTTTTTTTGGGGGGGCCTTTAAGCATTGCAATTTTGATTTACAGACCGCGGGGTGATCACGAAAAGTTCAAATGATGGAATTAAATGAACTCGAGGATAAGCTTACGAGAATTTATATCTACTAGAGAGAACAAAGTTGGTTTGATTTTCCAAGATTAAGAACCGCGTCTTCAACGTTGGTGATCGAGTTCTTCTCTTCAATTCTCGATTAAAGATTTTCTCAAGAAAGCTCAAAACCCGTTGGACCGGACCATTCACCGTTGCTCAAGTTTTCCCTTATGGAACGTTAAGTTATCTCAAACCGACAGACCAAACTTCAAGGTGAATGGTCATAGACTTAAATACTATTTTGGAGGGGTCATACCACCGATGGCTGTCCTGATTCTCCAAACTTTCCCCATGGACTACTAAATTCGGGGTCGAGTCAGGCTCATGACTCGGTTAACAAAAACTAGCGCTTCATGGGTGGAAAACCATGCTTATCCTTAGTAGTAGTATATTAGTTATTAATAAGTGTGAAGTGAGGAGGCTCGCCTCTTCCTTTCTCGTGTTTCGTGGTTTGTGCTTTATGTCCAGGATTGCCCGGATTATGAAGACTCTCAGCTCGTGGTTTTGTCCATCGTCCATTCGATCTTCAATCCTTAGCATGCTTATATATGGGATCCGATATCCTAGATCATATTGATTAACGTTTATCTATTTTCATAATTCATAAACGGCTTTAGATTTGCGTAGAGACCCCTTAATATTTGGATTATACCTTAAAATTAGTATGGGGTCGACTGGGTCTCACAGTGTAGACAATGTGTAACTTCTTGTATGGGGGGTATTTCATTTGATCTTACTTGCATTTGCCTTGCCTTCACGTAACCCCATTTTACCACCAAAAATACCAAAAAATATGTGATTTTAGGCAAAAAAATAAAATTTTCAAAAATAGAATAAGTATTTTGACACGAAAATTTTGTATTTTTAAGTATAAATTTTGACTTGATCGAGCATGTTGCGCTCTAGCTTGCCCCTTAACTTATATAAATTTAAGCTTTTGCTAGTCTTTTATACAAGAAGCTTTAAAACGCGAATTCTAGCTCGAACAAAGCAAGATTTTGCAAGATTCGATTATGACATTTAAATATTACAGAGCTTGTTTTTATTAGGGACTAAAGCATTCTTGATCTTATTAGTAAAGAATTTTAAAATTTGTGAAGCACGGAAATGATAGAGTTTTTATTATAAGTTAGATGCTAAACATAGAGTAGTTGGAACTCTTTAGAGCTCATAGAGGTTAATTGTGGCTTTTTACTCCCGTCAGCTTAATAAACATTATATATTTGTTAAATAAATAAAGTTGCTTTGGTTTTTGCGATTCTTAGTTTAAATCACTTCATATAGATTCTTCTAGTGAAAGTAAGGGTACCACATGAGGTTTTGTCAGTGTTGTGGGGAAATTAGGCTAACGAATCCTGACGGTTCGGCTTCCGTTGTCTAGGTTGTTAAAGACACTCTGACTTGAAATTTGGCTATAATAATAATAATGTAATAAACCAAAGTCCGAAACGACTTCTGGATAATGGGTCGGCTGCATACCGGTGTGACATTTCGGTTTAAAGGTGGAGGGTAATAATAACAATAGAAGAACTGTGCGGGGATGATAAAGTTTACTGTCTCTGGTCGGTTCGATGCGAATGTGGCTGTCTTCTAAATTAAGGCCTATAGTATAAGATATATAATCCGAGACTGATAAAAGTTTGCTGCATCTGGTCGGTTCGCTGCCGATGTTGCAGCCTTCAAAAAGGTCAAGGAAATTACCGAGGTCGAAATAAAACTACTGACTCTTGTCGGTTAGGACGCCCGATGTGTCAGTTGTTTAAAGGACTGAGATTTAATAATGTTACTATAATAATAATAAGAGTAAAGCCAAATTTTGACTCGGGGTTATCTAAATAAAGCCTCCGTCTCTGGACTCGTAGTTGAGTTGTTTCGGATGAAATAAAAAAGGATAACCCCTAAATTGTGCGAAATTAGAACCTTAATGTGGACCTTATTCTCACTATATCGTCTCTTTAGGAAAGGATTTCAAACTAATTATGGTCTAAACCGGGTTTACTTTATATGAATAAAGTCTTAATTTATTTATCGCCAATAATAAAATAAAATCTAAGAGGACTTAGAATAAGGGAGCGAAAAGTAGCTATGCGTACACAATTTGCATTTATGAGTAGTGTTAGCATCTTAACTTGTATTTAACAATGATTTTGTTTTTAAGCTTGGTTTGGGGCGGGTGAAAAATCAAGGACGATGAATTTATCCTTATAGTGTTTCTTGTCCCATGATCCTTTAAATGTTAAAAAAACAAAAAAAATGAATGATTGATAATAATAAATGTTTGCTATATATAAAAAAAATGGAAAAAACAAGGGTGTTTTCAAAACTAGTGATTTCTTAATCCCTCTTTAGATGAACACTTAGCTACTTTTCCAAGGTAATTAGTCTAAGGGGGTTGAAATTTTTAAATGTGTTATGGACATTGCGTGAGGACCGACAAATAGCTTAGTATGGGGGATTTTTGATATGTGTTTAATCACATATCATTTTCCTTATTAAAATGAGCGTTAAATGACCAAAATACATGAAAAATACATTATATTTGCTTGTATTGTGTATTTTATTGTGCATGTAACAGATATGTCAAAATGGACAAAAACAAAGCCAAAAAGGACAAAATCCGAGCACGAGATTGGAAGAATACGCGAAATCGAAGCCGAAGGCGTATACATCTTTAAATGGGCCAACCCGTACCCATTTAATGGGCCGGGTCAGCCCATTAAGATTTGTACTATAAAACCTAAGCCCTAAATCTATTTATATAACTAAATCCAATCCATAAACTCTTATTATTAAACCTGGCCCAAATACAAAGCCCAAGTCATACCCGGTCCAAGTCAAACGAAGTTATAACACAGGGTCAAACAATACTTTACATCTTTTTCACTTCCCTCCCATTTACAGAGCAACAAACGAGCAGGGTAAATCAACCCATTCACACACGCTCTCTTGCTTCTAGAAGCTAGCGCCTGACACCTCTGACAACATATTTTGCCACGTTGGCAATCCTGAGCTCCCTCATTGGTTGTTGAGACGTGTATCAAATCAAGGGCTAAGGATGATTGATTGGAGGCGGTTACGAATCAAGGGCTAGGATTGAATGATGAGGACGCGCCTATGCTCCTAGAACCTTCTTCTTCAGGCTATAAATAGAGGGGGCTTCACACAGAAAGGGACATCTAGTGTAGTAGTAGCTTTTAGTAGCTTATTTAGTATTTTAGCTTATTGTTCTTTTTATAAATGTAATTTCCTTTTGAAAGCCTTGTAATCTCTTTAATATTAATAAAAAGTTCAGTTTCAGTTAATAGTGTTTAAATTATGTTTTCATTTTAATGCTATTATTGTTTAAATATGTTTAAAATGGTTAAATAAGCTCAAATAAGCTCATCTCCTTCTAAGCTACTGCTTATTCAGCTAAGTCTCCTAAAAGCTCAGCTGAATAAGTCATTTACTCTCAGTTTCAAAAAAAGGCATAATAAGCTACTTTGGATGATAAGCCAGATCTGGATGGGCTTATGGGTTTCACCAGCTTATCTCTGATAAGCTGGAGCTTGTAGATGAGCTCTTTGAGCATTTATAATTCCGTATGTTTTGATGCCAAAGGTACATGATTACACTCTCTTACTCTTCTTCTTCAGAATTATTTTCTCCATTTCAGCACATTATGTTCTCAAATTCTCTATCTTATTGTTGTTGTGTGTGTGGGGGTGTTTTGTGTGCGTGTAGGGGTGTGTGTGTGAGCTCTTGGCTGTCGTTGTGTTTTTTGTTATTGTGTTGTTGTGTGTTGGGGGGGGTGTTTGTTTTTGTGGGGTTGTTTTGTGTGTGGGGGGTGGGGGGGGGGTGTGTTGGGGGGGGTCGTGGGGGTGGGGGGGGGGGGGGGGAGGGGGGGGGGGGGGGGGGGGGGAGTGTGTTGTGGTGTGAATGGTGGTGGTTTTCAGAGAATGGGAAGATTGATGGGTTTGCTTGCGTAGAGTAATGGTTGTAGGGGTGTGATGTAGAAGAGTGTATTTATAATAGTTAAATTAGCTTTTTAGTCTTGCTTAGTATTGTTGTATCGATGGATACAAATGATTGCTTTTGTGGTGTTTTAAAATGTGCGGTGGTCGGTATACTGGGTTTAAGTATCTAGCCGTATTTGATGCTATGTCAGCTGTGTGATTGGTGGTTGAAATGGTTAGGTGTTTGGGTCAAGCAGTCTTAACCTACGTTAAGACTGCTAGAGGGATTAATTAGTGCATTAATTGTTTTAATAATCGTTAATTGAGTCTTAGGAGTGATTTCTCAAGCGAGAAATAATTTGATTAAGTAGGTAAAGTTGGGCAGCATATGTTCATAGCTGTTTGTTAATGTGGCACCAACGCTTATTGGGAATTTTAATTTCTTGAGGCTATGGTTTTGTGATAAATTAAGGTTTATGAGTATCTTTGTCATCTGTTTCTAAAGTAATTTTGCTTGGAAAAGCCCTTTGAGTTCTTTTGATAAAAAACAGTTTTATAAAAAGGGACAGTCACAGGACTCAAACCTGTGACCTCCCCTTAACACACCAACACCCTTACCAGCGCCCTTGGACTTTCATAAGTCCTTTTTTCACAAGTTAATCTATATGCTCTTATCAGTTTTAGGTATCTAGCATTCGATTTTTAACAGCTTACAGGCTTTAGCTTTTTGAGCCATTTTACTTTAGAAACCCTAGGAATAGTGTTAAGCATTTTTAGTAATTTTCTCAAATTTTTATAATTTAGTTTAGTATTTTTAATCTAATTTTTAGTATAATTTAGTTTAAAAAAATAGTTTTAATTAGTTTAAAAATCCAAAAAAAAATATTTTTCTAATTTTAAAAATTAGTTTAAGTCATTTTAGCTTAGAAATTTGCATTTTGAATTTTTAGAATTTTAATTTGTCATTTTTAGTTAATTATTTAGTTTAATTTATGTAGTAATTAGTTTTGAATTACTTTAAATGTCGTTAGGGTTTTTAAATTGTTTTAATTTCTAGATTAGCGTGCCTTATATAGCCTTCCCCTTCGCATTATTAGGTTTAGAAACAAAATCCAAAAATATTGATTATTCAAGCACGCGATCACGAACCGAAACAAGCTTTTTAAATTCAAACTTGTCGGGAATAACGACATCCGAGAGATAAGATATGATTTATCCCCAAGCAAATTTTTATCAAACAGATACTCCTCTATACTATAAATAAATCTTGAGATACTATTACGTTATATACTTTAATTATACCTATATACCAATTTGTATCAAACAATTTTGCGCCGCTGCCGGGGAAGTTGTGAAACGAATATCAAGTTGAAGTTTGAAGATTAAGTGTTTTGAAAACCCTTCCCCGTGAAGTTATCGTTTATAATTTTCTATTTTCTTTTATAAAACCATAAAAATACAAAAATATTTGTTTATTTTATTAAAATACCAAAAAAACACAACAACAAAAATAACCATTGTGTCACTTGTGAAAACGGCTCACCTTTAGATTAACAAACTATAAGAGAGGTTTAAGGAGGGTTGATCCTACGAACTTCGACCCGAAAGGAGAAGGTTTTTAAAACGCTTCACGCTTACCCGCTCCTCCGCTTCTTTGTGCGTTTTCTAGAGAGCTACCGTACACTTGTTCGATTATCGGTTACAAAAATATTTTCGTTCTATCTTATTTTTCTTATCTTGTTTTTAGTGCATGAGCACTCGCTCTACTTCTTCTAATCTATTTTCTCCGCTTAGAGACCCCGAGAGTCTTATTCGACGAAGGAATTTAGGTGAACCGTCATCTCTTTTCGACTTCGAAGAAGTTATGAGCATTCCTCATAATAATCAGGGACCGCCTCCTGCGGGACCCCCTCCTCCTAATAATAATGGTCCACCTCCGGTGGTGAGACCTAATGGGCCAGCTCCCCGATCGATGGAGGAGTTGTGCCAACCGTCTATAAATGGACGGGGCGGACCAATTGCCCCGATTCCAATTCAGGCTACGGATTTTGGACTTCGTCATCACATGATCCAACAAGTTCAAAATACTTGCCAATTTCACGGATTACCGGGCGACGATGCCAATAGACATATTGACAAATTTTTGGAAATTACTCAACATATGAAGCAAAATGGGGTCTCCGATGACGCCCTTCGTTTATCTCTTTTCCCATATTCCTTGACGCATCATGCTATCGCATGGTATGATCGCCTTCCAAGGAATTCCATCCACTCTTTCGACGATATGATGAGGAAATTTCTCTCGAAATATTTTCCTCCTTCAATGGTGACTAAATTAAGGAACGAGATCACGAAATTTGAACAAAAACCGCACGAATCATTATTCGAGGCATGGGAGCGTTACAAATTGTCCATTGATCGGTGTCCTAACCATAACATGCTTTTAGTTACACAAATTGATACGTTTTATAATGGTTTGACATTAAGCCATCGAGACACCATCAATGCTGCAGCGGGAGGAACTTTTATGCAAAAGACACCGGAAGAATGTTACGAATTGATCGAGAACATGACCGCTCACCACAACCATTGGGACACTTCTGCAACTCGAGACGAGACGTCTAGAACTATCTCTTCTACTGCTACTACCGAGAGTCAGAAGTTGTTCGACAATTGGAAATGATGAATAAGAATTTTCTAGATATGATGAGACAAATACAATCGGTCAAATCTGTGAGTCCGAAGTGCGAGACTTGTGGTGGTCCCCATTCTTTTACCGAGTGCCCAGCCGTCGATGGCTACACTCAAGAGGCCGCTTATGCTACTACGGGTAACCATAATTCGGGGGGTAATTCCTACCAACCACAAGGTGACCGTAATTTGCTTAGCTATCGCTCGAATAATTACCTCGGACCACCCGGTTTCAATCAACCGAATGTGCAAAATAATCAAAACCGATACAATCAAAATCAAAATCAAGGGAATTATCAAGCTCCGAACAATCAAGGAAGAGGGCAAAACTTCAATCAAGGAAACAACAATTATCAAGCTCTGAATTTTCAAGCTCCAAATTATCAAGCTCAAGTTGGACCTTCGAATGATCTTTCAAACTACATAAAGACTAATGAAGTTAATATGAGAGCTATGCAAAATCAAATTAATAACATGAAAACATAATTGAAAAATGAATTCAAGACTTCAATGACGAATCAGAACAATGAGATAAAGAACATGTTAAGTAATTTCTTACATATACAAAGTCCCTCGGGCTCGGGATCACTTCCTAGTAATACTGTTGCTAACCCGAGAGGTGACGTGAAAGCTGTTACCACCCGAAGTGGTGTTGCTTACAATGGACCTTCAATTCCACCTACTCCTTCTCCTCTCTCGAAGGAAGTGGAACGTGAAACCGAGGTGATAAAGGACAAGGTGCCAACTACAAGTTCACAAAGTACCGCACATGTCCATCCTCTGGATGTCCAAAACCCGATTTCGGAGCTCGAAGTTGCTCCAAAGCCTAATCCTAAACCGTAAATACCTTATCCTTCGAGGCTTAACGACCAAAAGCTCCGTGAAAAAGCTAATAATCAAATGTTAAAGTTT
>BQNB010152700.1:0-15737 GCA_026074375.1 Tanacetum coccineum
GACTAAAATTTTTGGACGAAAAGTGGAACGAAACTATGTCTTTTGGACCAAAAGTGTAACGAAACTATGTCTTTTGAACTAAAAGTGGAACGAAACTATGTCTTTTGGACCAAAATCAAACTTTTTTTGAATTTTGGACCAAAAGTGAAAAACGCACCAAACCACAAGGACCAAAAATGTACTTAACTCTTTAATAAATATAACAATTAAATTGTAGACCCATATTGCATCTTATATAATTTAACTCACAACATCTACAAAATTCACTTGATGCATTGAATGCATAAGTTTTTGAGCAGGTTACACAATTAATGCATATTCTATTTAACACTAATAATAATAGCTTGTGTTTATCAAACACTAGCTTAAAGACCCGTGTAACCCCGGGTGTAGTTTAAAGAATTTATTTTGTAAGAAGTTATATGCATAAATAAAGTAAAAAATGCGCTTAATGTAAACAGGTTCTGTTAATATATGAAAGAAATAATCACATAATGCATGAATTATTGGATAAACATTTGAGTTTGTAACAATTATTATAATATACATCGATGCCTTTTGGTCTTCAACTTTTATGGTCTTGAATATGAAAAGACGTATGTGAGCGTTAATCAGTCAATTGTCAATGTCCCTTCCGTGAACACCTAATAGTCAATTGAAAATATAAATAATAGTAGATTGTGATAAATAATTACTTATACTTTAAAATATAGTCAAAATCCTAAAATATGTAGATTGTACATACCTCTTGCACGTTGTTCAAAGACGTTGCAGTACTTCTTTGTAGACAACATTTTAGTAGTTTTAGAAATATAATCGATCATCAATCTATAGATATGGATTGATCTAATTGCTAAAGAAACAATTTTATTCAAATTATAGTAATAGTAATTTCAAGTGATTTTCATGTTGACGTATTACCTTAAATATATGTCTATTATTTTTATTTATAGATGTTTTATAAAACCCATAAAAGTTGAAGAAATAATATTTTATTTTTAATCTAAGATAAGTTGTAGAAAATACTCCTATGTTGTTAAGCACATTAAGCATGGAATTCACACAAAGGGCCAAGAATGCAAGTCAGATAAGAAAAATCAAATAGCAAAAATAGATGACAATTTTAAACATGTTGGTGATTGACGTCACATTGAGATTACTTTCAAATAAAAGAAAACCCAAACAGATTGAGATTATCAAATATATGTTGCCCATCACTAACCGGTAGATCGAAACTTTCGAGTTAGCAAGGCAAAAGTGTGGTTGAAAGTGACATGCGAGAAACATTTTTCATCAATAACTAATATGTACATAATGAAAGCATGCTCTTCAAAAAATGTGATACAATTCAAAAACCCTTCAAATACAATACAGATAAAGAATTATAGTATTCTCTACTCAAACTCATCCCAAGTTCAAAATAGGCAATGAAAATATCACAACTCAAGAAATAACCATGCTTTGTGAAAGTTGGTAATCTCATTAAAACACATAACATTCAAATAACAAAATCATAAACCGACATTGTTATATAAACTAGCAATACAATAAATTCAAATTCAGTCCAAACCTAAAGGTTGTTCAAATCGAAGAAAACCATAAATAGGTGTTGTTACGATCTTTTAATAGTTTCATTTTAAATAGATAAAGTTGGAGTATGTTTTAGTCATGATCACTTACCAAATTCCAAAGAAGAAGTGAGAACCTTTAATGTTATACATAATCACATATGTTGACAATAGTGATACGAATGAATACTTGCTCCGTGCATTATGTTGCTTAGAAAAATAGGATAAATATGTGTTTAGTTTTTTAAAGCTTAAGTATGGACCTTGTTACTATCCTAATTTGTTGAGTTAAATATTTTTTTTGCCATTTTGTAGTAATAATATTAGATCATGATCTTGTTCCAACAATCAATATGCGATAATAAACTAAGAGTGTTATCTTAGTGGTTTAAACAAACCTTTATGTACCTTTGATATGTTCTTTTATTCTTGTCTTGCCTTGTTACTCCTTTCATTAGTAATCTTGGTTTTAAGTAGTCTATGGAATGTATGCTCTTAAATCTTAAATCTTTAAATGACAAAATGATCACATAAATAATGCATTCTCTTAAATCTTAAAAATGATAAAAGTTAAGGACTTATATAAATCACAGAGGAGCTAAAGTTAAGTATGATATTTTGCATGCTTAGATAAAGCTGGCTGCAAGTTCTTCTTAGAGTCCCTAATAAGAACTCCGCACTCTTGCTTTGCTTCAGGCATGCGCTAACAAAGGACATCAATGGCTTCAAGGTCAACTTTTAGCGTAAAAATGGTAGTTAATAACCCCATATAATGACCCTTGATCTGCGTTTAAAACTGCAGTTCAATAGCACTCACAAACATCCTGAAAAGACCAAAATATCCCTTTCAACCATAAGTTTCTAGCAGCCCCAAACACCTATTAGAACTTATTCCAGACATAAATTATGCCGCATCGGATGACTTAAACAACCATTAAATTGCACTTTTTAAGCAATTCCTAACACCTCTTAAAACGACACAATCTCCCCACCCAAACTGATGTTTGAAATCTCCCCCAAACACCCTGAAAACTATTGTTTGGAAAGCCCTAAACACCCCATTCTTCAATATTATAGCATAAGCTTATCAGAACACGTGAGCGAATATTTCAAGTTAAAGTGGAAAAAGTAAAAGACTAAAAATATAAAATGGTATTCGCACTTACATGTACTAACCATTTGCAGATAAATTTTTGGAGTGTTTAGATAAAACAAAATCATGCTCGACTTTAAGATAAATAAACAATGTTCAATAAGAAAATTTGGTTATACTTGCTTCAAAGTGCTTATCTAAGATTAAATTATAATTACTTTTTCACCTACATATCTAACCTTAAACACTTGATTGGAAATGATTCAATTGACACTCTTAAGTCTTGACCGATTTTCCTTTTTGGGTTGCACAATATTAACGGCATAAGCAAATCTAAACATTGTTTATTGTTTCTACTTTTACCTTTAAGAAAGAAAAAAATAAGCAATCTCAAATTCCCTCTAAAGCATATAGATGTTTACAAAAATTGGATTAACGAGTACCTCAAAGGATGTAATTTTTTAGCATCCGCACTCATCCCACAATTACTTTCTTGCCATCATTTACATAGTCAAAGACGTTATATTATACCATGATAGATACATTTTACTAAAAAATGAGCATGAACGGTCATTTTAAACTCTGTTAGTGACACTAATTTCATACCCGTGCGTTGCTACCATGATAATATAATATTAGACATATTATAAACTTAGATGTGACAGTTGATAAATGAATGTTGTGATGCTGGAACCAATGACAATAAAAATTATCTAATTTACTTCTTTAGAGTACATTTTTATTGTAAGATCAAAAATTTGCAAGCATAGTTGATTCTTCAGCTACGTAAAGCAGAATTAATCGAAAATGCTAATTGTTAATGTTAATTAATGGTAGTCTTGAAAAAAAATTTATAAAAAATTCACGAATTGTCTAACCTCATTACATTTCTGCTTGACTAATCATTTTTAGTTTCACCCCTTTTTGCTAGTTTTGACGCTGCACAAGAAATTTCTAGTGGTAAGATTCGATCCAAAAGGCAATCAAAGAACTTTGTGTCTTTGTGCATACTTTATGAACCTTGAATAATAATTAACCTAAAATTTTATGTTATAAACTGCTTGATCATTTTTAATAAAGCAAAACACATCTCAACCAACGTTATTTCAACCGCTAAAATGGCGTGGAACAAAATGTATTAACTCTTTCTTCCTTACATACCTTTGTCCATGAAATACCATTTGAAGTTTATCAAGTATTTGAGTTTTTGGACTTATAGAAGGAATAACAAATATGAGTTGGATTTGGGATTTAATTACTAAAACATATACCTAAATAGAAAATAACAAAACCTACTTATCAAGGGAATTCAATGAACCTAAACTAAAAAAATACAATCAAAGCATTTCACATGAAGTTGGTCGAAATTATCCAAAATAATGAGTGATTTTAGTAGCGAAATCAAGTCCGACGAATAAATTTTTTTAATAATATTTTTCTAACTTGACTAAGCATCACGTGGGACCTTAAAAATCTCAAAAAGAATGCGTCTTTGAGGTCTGTAACAGAACCCCTTAAAACTGCTGTTCAAAATCAGCCCATACAACTCATTCTCCAATATTAATGGCATGAGCATATCAAAACATATGAGCGAATATTTCAAGTTACGATGAAAAAAGATAAAGTAGTATTAACACTTACCATGTACTAATTGAATCTGCAAAATTTCATGAGTTATGGTTACTAAGATAATAAAGTGGAGATGAAGAAGATAACAATGTCATATCACGAATCCACCTTTTGATCTTCAAATTTGCATAGGAATTTGTCCTGTGACAACAACAACAGAAGAAGCAGGTTGTAGTTAGTGACATTAACCCATGTGCGTAACATTTTGTCATTTGCATTAAATACTCAACTGAAATGAAAAAACTACACGATTCAAATACTTAAACCAAAAGAGCATAAACAATTAAAAAACTGAGAAAAGCAGTGGCTAATGGGTCGACATTATGGATTAACATAGGCAGTTATAGTAACGACTTAAATGGGTAATTTATGGTACATGTTAACACTGACTAGGGTGTGTTGATTTCTTTATAGTAGCTCTTATGTGCATGCAAACTAAGCTGAAATGATTAAAATATTGAAATAATGCTCAAATGATTAAATTACTAAATCAATGGTCAGATGATTACCTCCTATATTTTTGTTTATCTTTATAGCTATAACAACTAAACAAAAGGCATGTGAAACAGATGTAACGATTCGAGCACCGTAGGGATTTTTAGTAAGCCACAAAGTATTAGAAAAACATACAATCCTAAAAAAGACTCGTACATCAATCCTATAATCTTTCAACCAATGTTTTAAAAATCGCGCCTAAGGCGCGCCTACTCCCTAAATCCCTCGAGGCTCCGGCCTTTGGGATTTTTTTAGATCGAGGCTCACAACATTCATAAATCCTATAAAAATCGCAGCGCCTTGGGATTTTACGCCTTGGGACTAGTCGCGCCTAGCACATGTAACGGGTTTTGGGCCTTTTTATATTAATATTGAGACACAAATACAAAATCACATGGCCCTTTATATATAATCTACTAAATTATAACCCTAGTAAAGAAAATTAAATACATACAATATAGTAAAACAAGCGCCTCCAATTTTCTTTATATTCCTTCATTTATTCAACTTCTCTTTTTAATTTGACACATATCTAATCACTTCACGTCATATGTATATTGTCTACTTTTTGAAGAGGCTTCTTGCAAGTCACAAACCAAAAACTTAGATCCAATGATGCGAGTCAAACTATAATATTATGAGGATGTACGAGCAAGGAAGGGTCAAAGCCACGTAGACGAGTCAAACTATAATCTTAGATTCAGTGATGGTTATGCTAGTTCAAGCTCAAGGGGAAGGGAAAGGGGATGGTCTAGTTCTAGACAAAACCTTTGGATGAAGATGATGACGTTATGGTTTTAGAGAATAGTGAAACTAAAGAAGAGGATGTCAAGGAGGATGAATCTAATCACAATAAGGAGCGATACACATTTAAAGATGATGATGATGATGGGGAATTTGACGACTTAGATTGAAGTCTCTTAATTTATTTCATCAAGTAGTTTGTTTATGAAATATTATCATGATAATGTAGCATTATACTTGAATATTGATACGTTGCTTCACTTGCTTGTTTGATATTTTTGGTTTAAATGTGAGCTTTGTTAGATGTATTAATTATTAAGTATCTTAAATTTTATTTTGTTTTATTCAATCCGCATAAAAGTGTGACATATGTCATAAATTATTAGTGTATTTAGTGCGACTCATATTTATGAATCCCGCGCTTTGGTATGCGCCACGCCTCAAGGCTCATTGACCCCCTTTGCGCCTTAGTGCGCCTTGAGACTTTTAGAAATTGCTTTCAACGTCATATTTGTAGTTCTTGTTCTAATTACAACCTACAGAAAAAGAAACATAATCGATTTGGTAAGAAAAATAAGTATCAACACATGCTAATCAAAGAAACACATAATTCAATTGCTATATCAATTAGAATCCCTAAAATAAGTTAAAATCGAAACAAACATGAACCATGTTTTGTGGTTTAACATCAATCTCAAAGGGAATTCCCTTAACAAAAACCTTCATCTTTCAACTTATTTATCTGCAATCAATGGGATCGAAACAAAATCAAATTGATTATTAAAAAAACCTCAAAATAGCTCTAGTATCTTATTTAAGTCGAAACCCTATTTATATATGTGATAATTACCTATTTTAGGGTGCATACATCATAGAATCACTGGCATATTCAAAAAATGGAAGTGGAGATCCGTGATGTTTTTGAATCAGATGAACCTCATAGATCGAAATTGTTGTTTTTTTTATTTGAATTGGTGATGGAATCAGTTGGAAATTTTAAACTGATTGGGGAAAAATTTATAATGAAGTGATTAATGATGAAGAGTATAGATGATGATTTTGAATTAATTCTGAATTGAAACTGTTGTGAATCAAAGATACAAAGACAATTATTTTTGGAATATTTTTTGAATATCTTGACATTAATTAGTGATTTGAAAATGCCTATTAATCATTCAATAATTGCTACCCTTTGAAAAGTCTTCACGTGTTTATTTACAAAAGATAGTGCATTAGATGTGTTGTACAAACCGGCTAAATAAGGAATTCCACCTCATTGTATTAATTGTGTTTTTAATATGTGCCATTGTATTAATTGTGTTTTGTATAAGTGTTTTGCAATGGTTGTACTTCCCTGTCAAAAGCAACCAAATGTCGTCGAGAAATGTGTCGAATGTTGTAGTGAATAGCTTAAAAAATAATAAAATAAAAATTTACGGATGGCGTAGGTTGACCATCACGACACGAAACCCTGTGACACTAGTTTCGGTGTCGGGCTCGCGTCGTAGGTTGATGTCACCCCTTCAGCCATCGATATCAGGTGCTCTTAGAGCATGTCTTTTATATGTGTTCATTATTTACTTAATTTCACATATAAGGAGGATCATATATGATTAGCATGTCTAAGGAATACTTAATTATTTTCTAATGAACTCAATTAACATAAGTGTAATAAAAGAAATGCTAGTCCATAAAAAGTTTACAATATTATAACCACATAATGACTTGGCAACCGAATATGAACAACAAGAAAGAAGAAAAAGAGATTACAATACAATATAATTGATTAGACAACCACACTTGTTAAATTATTGTGTGAGTACAATTTTGTGAATTCTTTGTGAATGTAACATTATTCTTTTAATAAATAAAACAATTCTATTGTAGACCGATATTGCATCTTATATCTAATCTAATCTATCTTCTATCTATTATATTAAAAGATACAGTCCCTTAATTTAATGCGACTGTATCATTAAAAGGTTTGTATTACCCACACACAACCATATGTAGATTCCAACCACCGGTTACAAAACCATGCTGCACTCAGTTACAACATCTATCTATTATTAATAGTTTACATTCATTCTGCAACAGCCAAAGCACACGAACCATCATGGAGATTCCAACCACCGGTTATACAATCCCCCAGTTCCTTTATCCAAACACATAAACATATGAGATTGGAAGAAGTAGCCAAAGATCTACAAGTGCATGTATTGTGATAACCGAAAACATCAAGATTTGGGGTTTTTACTCTAATGTTTATCCAATAATTTTAATTCACAATTTTTTTTTCAAAAATTTAGGGTTTTTTTTAAACTTTTTATGTGGTGCAATATTGAAGGTGCCTGAAATTCGCAGGTTTTATCTACATACATAGTGTAAGCTTTCTAAATTCTCTTGATTTGAGTTCATGATTTATTTATTTATTTATTGAATATGTTTGATTTGCTGTGAAATTATGATTTGAATTCATAATCAATTGATCGGTGATATTCTTTGCACACCAACTGTCTAAGGAAATGTCCATGAAGTTAGGTTTGTAAAAATATATGGGGATTTTATTCAAAAAATAATGAATGGTTAATGATCCTTTTAAGGAAAAAAGGGACCGTTGTTTTGATGTTGGTATTACCTAACAACGTGGTTACTTTTGCAGCAGGTATACAACATAAGGTCTTAAGCCATTTTGTGCTATCTATTTTTCATTCCTACAATGAGTTTATGATCAAGTTAGTACTTGCTTTCCAGCTTTATTGAAAAATCATGACAACTGACAAGTACATTTCATTACATTTAGGTAGTGCATGATGTTGATCTACAAAAGCAACCTATTCGGTTTGTTATGGATATAGATGGTTTTGTTGGAGCAGATGAACATATACATTGTGGAGCATTTGACATCACTTACATGGCATGCCTGCCAAACATGGTGGTCATGGCTCCTTTAAATGAAGCCAAACTGATAAACATGGTAGCTACGACTACAACCATTGATGATAGACCTTCCCGAGAGGCAATGGCTTTGGTTTACCTCTTCCTCCTAACAATAAAGGAGTTCCCCTCGAGGTTTGTTCTTGATTTTGTCTATGGACTTTGTTGACATCATTCGATATCTTCTCTCAAACGGAGACCAGGTGAAATAGATTAAGATTGATGACAATATGCACGAATCATTAAGGTTTACTTAACTTGGTACATTGCCAATAGGTAAATCAAGATTACTCTTTATGGCAGCAGGTTGTATAATAGATCTAAAGGGTATCGAGTAAAATCAATTTTTATAATGTGGCTCTATTTCTCTTCCTGAAACATGTTTGGCTAATAATTAGCTTCTTCAAAAGCTTGGTGCTTTTGTGGTGTATTTAGGCATCTTTTATGACTTTTATCTTTTAAAGAAAAAAGTATATTTGAGTTTTGTCTAAATGGTTGCTGGAAAGTGACACAAGAAATGAGTCATTCACTTTTAAATGAACCGATATTCGTTGTACAAAACCTCCAACAAGCCTGTAAAATTTAGAAAACATTGCTAAAAAGTAAAATTAGCATATAGGCTGAGAGTGGGAGTAGGTCAAAGTCGGGTGTTTGGGATTGCTTTTTCTTTATGCCTTGCTGTGAGAAACAGAATGAATTCATTCCCCCATGCCTATTACCTAAACTTGACATGCGGATGAAACTACAACTAAAGAGGGGGTGTATGTGATTACTTATTCTGTCTGATTTGTTGCACAACAGCTTACTTATTCTTTCTGATTTGCTAAACACCACCTTGCAAGTTACAAGTTTATATGCTATATGGAATCGGATAATTGTGTTTTGTTGATAAAAAAGCCTTCTTTCTTAAAGATCTACATTTATTTATTTTTCATTCAGGTTGGAGGTGCTAGTGAAGTGGAAGCCGCGAAACAGTTCCAGGTTACAATTACAGTTTTAGAATCTCACAATCTTAAAGACCCTATGGAAGGTGTCATAGACAGATTGACTCCTAAACATCACACATCATCAATATAAGAAAGGCGACGCACATATAAATTTATAAATGTTTATAGAGGTTTTTGGTACCTTTATGAGTCCAAAGGTATAATTATTGAAAATGATCTCCGTAGCTCCTTTTTCTTTCTCATATAAGAACATGATCTATTTAGGTTCTCTGTTTCTTTCCAAATATTGATTAGACTATGGCGTCAGGTGGGTTGAGTAATGGGTTGAAAGTGGTAACACTCTACTATATTTATATCTAATTAGCAGCTTGCAGCAGCTAGCAACCATGTAGCGTTCTCAAGTTTATTGCTTACGACACCTAAACAATGTCATCGGTGGTACAGAGGAGTTTGAAGAAAGAGACCTCAACATTGGGGGAGATTGTTAGCCTTAATTATATTAAGTCAAACAAGAATGTTATCGGTCTTAGAAAGTCAAACTAGGTCTTGTATTGTAATAGGCTAGTCGGGTTCAACGGGCTTGGATTGTAATCTAATATTGTCCGTGTTTCGGGCTCAAAGCCCAAGTTAAACCAAGCCCGGCCCATTTAGAAGCCCATACGCCTCACTTAAGGCAAAAGGGTATAAATATCCCTTCACCACACTTGGTGAAGGGTGTTGGTTGCATTTTCCCATCACTTGTAACTTCCCATTTTTCTCTAATCTAACTTTCTTTCTTGTTTCTCTCTCTACTTTCTCTCTCTAAGATTCCATCTTATTTTCTAGCATCTTGGTATAGATTATAGTTGTGTAATGGATTAAACTAGTGGGATAACAATAATATTTTTAGAAATGATGAAAGTAAAAATGTATACTACATACGTGCAGTTTATTTAATTTCAGGTTATGTTGCTTGCGCAATGCACACACCGACATTGCTATGGATTGGCTATAATGAATGCACTCTTTAACAGCAGCCAACACTCTCTAACAACATCATCTAAACACCCCTTAACAGTAGGAAAACACCCCTAAACAACAGCATTCAAACACCCCCAGACAAAACCAAACACTCCTTTTACAGCAGACAAACACCTTAATAAAGCATCTTCCAGACACCCTCTAACAGCAACCAGACACCCTTTTACAGTAGAACCAAACCCAGCTTCTTTCTTGCAAGCAACAGTGGGTATTAGTTCAATTAGAAATAAAGTTTGCTGCTAAAGTACACTCAAAGTAATCAATGACTCATTGCATATGGATCTTTATCTCTAACAGCCTAACTCATCGTAACATCTTTATCAACTACATGGCGGAATCTTTTCATTTATTATTTCACTTTAAGATATGTAAACGTCACCACGTACATATTGATGAGGAACTTTTTCCGTGGGTTTATGTTGATGAAGAAACTTGCTGATCTACGTTGTACGTAAAAAGAATTAAAGATCAGCTCAACAATATTGGTCATAAGTAACTTCTTTATAATTTTGCTTTACAGAAGTAGCCCTTTTTGTAAATTTTAAGGTGCTTTGATTTCTGATATTAATTCTAATGTATCTTAATTGTTATCATCATATGGTGTGAATCCTTAATGATGTATAAGTAAAATCAGTGCTTGCAAAGCATGTTTTCACAATTCCAATACATGTTTTCACAATTCCAATATATGTTTTTACAGGTGAGGCAAGTTCAAGCAATTTCCTTTTACGGGTTCCATATGATTCCACCAGTCCGGGGAGGGCTTAGACGTAGTAGCTGTGAAGCTCAGAAACCTTATATTGCTTGAAGGAGTCTAATAAAAGTATTTTCATAATAACCAACAGAATTAGGCACATGGGATTGCATTTTACTAAGGGAAAATAAAACTAAATCAAAACTTTTACCCTTTCATTGACAAACAGATACATGATACTCACCGAAAGTAGATAAGTCCGGTACATTTATCAATTTAAAGTAGATATATCAATCTTGACTCACTAATATGTGAATGGGCCAGGAAAAGCCAAAACTTAGCTAAAAAAATAGGCATGGGTCAAATGAGTCAAAAATTGGACATAAATGTGGGGTTGACCTAACTTGACCCGATCCTTTGTTCTCTTTGTTGAAAAGATGAGATAAGATAGTTTCAATTTCTTTTCTTTCCGCGCTTGAGTGTGTATGTGAGTAGATTATCGGTAATATATTTCATGATTGATTTAGTGTTTTCATCTTTAATTCTGGCAGGTTATTGGTCGATGTTGATCGAAGGCTTACATAGTTCAAAGTAAGTTCTGATTTGTTTCCACTGTTGGTTGTTGATGGTGAGTTGCTGAAGAACAATGCACCCGAATTCATTAGGTT
The DNA here is from genome assembly GCA_026074375.1 of Tanacetum coccineum. Lineage (NCBI taxonomy): Eukaryota > Viridiplantae > Streptophyta > Magnoliopsida > Asterales > Asteraceae > Tanacetum > Tanacetum coccineum. The sequence goes on from BQNB010152700.1 coordinate 11,796, forward strand.
TTGTCTAATGTAGCCAACATACAGAAATTGTATACTTTTTTTACTTGAAACATATGCCATGTAACTAGGTAATAATATCAAGTCCTATTTGATAACCAAACCAGATTAGTAATAATTTGATTGTAACTGTCATGATATTTCTAAGTAGGTGATATATCAAGGATTTGAAACTCGATTTTTGTTTAATTTTTGATGATGCGGGATATCAAACACTATTTCCTAGCAGGAAGCCATGTTTTCAAAATGTTCCCAGTTGAGAAATGTGGCTTTGTGGGTCAACCTGACCCGTTTCAACCTGCATTAATGACCTGTCCCCAGGCACGACAGCCAGACCTGAGCCGTTGACAGAAGGACAAATGCCTGATGCGGCAACATATGATGTAAAAAGACTTATGGGTGTTGTTCCCGTATCAGCATCAAATGTGCATGGAGCTCTTTATAGGAAGGTAGGACCTGCCTTTTAAATTAGATTTGGTGCATGTTAAAGCGAGGCTTTTTCACCCACAATAGCTTCCAGTGAATGATAATCAATATCTGAATGTTTCAAGGGTAGAGGATTACAAATTATATTGGCGAGAGCAGTCTGAGTTTGTGAGAATGGCGGCTAGATTTGGAGCCACAGTTATACCTTTTGGTGCATGTGGGGAAGACGATTATGCTCAAGTAAGTCTAAACACTCATTCTTTCAATAATATGATTATATAAAAAAACTGTTGCCAACGATCAATACCTCATCCATCGACTGATGAGCTTATTTGAGTTTGAAAAAGCAACTAAGCTCACTTTTTAGAGCTTAGTTATAAGCTCAAGTTGACAAATGCATAAGCTCTAAAAACTGACCTTATTGGCTTTTCCAAATTCAAATAATGTCATAAGCCGGCTATTTTTTTATTTTTATTTTTAACTTAGGTACATCAAATAGGTGGAGTATTCGTAGTCATGCTAATAGGCTTATACCAGTTATTGCATTTAAAAAAAAGGCTTATACCAGTTATTTGTATTTTTTTCCTTTTATAAATTTCCTCCTTAAATTAAACGCAAAAATTTTTGTGGTCATTAGAATCTGTAGTAATGAAACAATTAGAATCAGTGTTTGTACCTCACTTTAATAATCATGATTTTTCTAAGTAGGTGATATATCGAGGATTTGGAACTCGATTTTTATTTAATTTTTGATGATGCAGGATTGGTCAAACACTATTTCCTAGCGGGAAGCCGTGTTTCCAAAATGTTCCCAGTTGAGAAACGTGGCTTTGTGTGTCAACCAGACCTGAACCGTTTCAACCTACATTAATGACGTGTCCCAACCTGCCATCTTGATACCTTTACTCATAAATGTTAGGCTGAGTTTAAGTCATTAATAATGGATTATTACCAGATGAGTAAAGTTTGGCAGACTCAAACGTTCAGACCATAAGAAGATCGAACGTTCTTGATTCCTCAGTTATGTCGTTTATCAACAAACACATTCGATTCAACATAAACCTTTGTTAAACCTTCCAAACTATAACCTGTGGTGGGGGAATATGAAAGTGATTGTGGTGGTGGATTCTGTGAAGTTTGGACTTGCGAGTTAAGTCAATGTTAATTGTTGTGTAATATGGTAAAATGACTTGAATGTACAAAAAACTTAAACGTCATATGAAATTTTCATTAACATGAAGTTGACTTCAAAGAACGTTTAAGTTAAGGAAGAACCTTATAAAAGGAAAAATACAAATAGAAAAAATCTTTTCATAAAGGATGGGAAAAATATAAAAATGAAACATATATGATGATGGATAAACTCATAAACCTTTCAAGTGGATGTAGTAATTAAACAGTTTTACTACTTATACATGTTGCGTGTGGGTTTTGGTTTGTGTGATACTTCAGTTTATCTATGCAAATACTGTGATATTCCAGTTTATGTATGCAAATACTTGAAATCTAATAACGTCAAAGTTTATTCATTCTAGCTATCTAGACGTGATGCACGTAATGTAGGCACAAGATCTTTTATTATGACGAAGAAGAGATAATACCCATCTTTTAGAACTAGAAATCAAGCCTACACTACAAAGAGCACATATTTCATATCACATGTGCAAACTTACGATTCCTTAACTTACAAGCACCGCACGCGAACAATATTTAAATGCCACCCGTGCGCAACTCTCGGGTCTGCATGCCTAAGTTGACAAACTTTATCCAAACACAATCAATATTTCACAAAATCATTACACAATCAATTACGCGGCCCGTTTCAAAAATATGCACCATCACCTGTATGCAACAAATTAGATACAACCCGTGTGCAACAATAAAAAACAATCAGTGTGCAAGAAATAAGATAAGAGTTTTGTAACGTTTTGATAAGCACATTCCGCTACTAATAAGTTAAATACTAATAAATATGAATAAAGTAAAAGTAAGTTAAATAAATAAATAAAAATACACAAATAAATATAATTAAAATTAATTGCATAACTCATTTTATGTTTTCCTATGAACTTAAAACGATGTAATTGGCCCGACATATTCAATTGGTGATATAACTGAATACACAAATTTAATGTCCGTTTGGTTAAATTGCAATCGTATCAACTAAAAAAACAATAAAACATAAAACAATACGGGTACATCAGTTTTCATATAAAATATACAAGAAAAACATTTCAATTGTGCGTAATAACAACATGGCGTTTTAACTAACATGTTTTCTATTACATTGATGAAACGCATTCCGGTTTTTTAAACTTATTTCGAAAGAGCCCTATGTGTTTAAGCTTCCTTTAACTACCTAAACATTACGTGTGATGTTTCAATTACATGCACCGGCATGCTTACACTTATCCAACACAGAAAAACCTTACGCAATCGACAATTAGATACAACCCGTGTGCAACGCACGGGTCTGAATGCCAAAAATAAATGTTAAATCCTTATACCAACATATCAATAGTGAAGCTACATATCATTATGCAAGCAACCATTTCACAGGATCATTATGCAAGCAACCATTATATGCAACCCGTGCGCACAAAACTAAGATACAACCCGTGTGCATCGCACGGGTCTGCATGCCTCGTTATTATAAAAGATTGAGTCCCTTAATTTATTGTGGAGGTATCCATTATGAGGGGTTCAAGACAAATAGCACTATGTACACAACCCTCATACAATAGCCATTAATGTATCAAATTGATTTTATCTTTTATATAAGAACCATTAATGTGTATCCAATTGATTTTACACGGCCATGCAAGGAGTGGGTAAGTCCCATTATGTACAAAAACGTACTTAAAGCCCATCAATCATATACCATAAAATTAACCTTCCTAATTATAGGGCACAACTATTAGAACTTACCAGCAAGATACAACCATAGAGCAATGTCTGCAACTGACAAATTACGACCAACCAATAAAGTGTGTTGCAGCAAATATCCGTCTACTAGCTTACAAGCCCCCTCGTATTCAGAGCCAGAAGAAAAAATAGGGGTATAATCGAGCCACTCATTAATCTACAAGAAGAATAACAAAGCCGACACAAAAAATATAGAATCATTGTCACAAAAACAGAAGAGCAAACTAAAATTCTCGCGTAACTATGTCAAACAGAAAACACCATATTCACCTGCGACATTTCAATAACATCTCGCTTGTACAATGTAGGAATGGTTGTTGCTATCCGACCAAGATACATACCGAAGTACATTTGTGCACTCAACTTCGTCCTATAAGAAAACTATCAAGTCAATACTTATAAAAGATAAATCATTTCGGTTTTTAGAAAAACAAGTAACTGTGCAATACCCGTTGGTTAAAACAAGAACGGGTTGAGATGCAGACGCGAGATTCGGCTCAACAGTAAGAGAAACTGCAGTAAGGGCAGCTACAGCAAGCACATACAAAGGCGCTGTCCCGTCTGATGCAATTAACAGCTTCAGATCCATCATAA
>BQNB010152701.1:0-10460 GCA_026074375.1 Tanacetum coccineum
GAGCAATTGGAGTGGAGTCTCCAAATCCATTTGAAAAGAAGCGCACGATTGGAAGCAAAAAGACTAGAAACACCAAGGCCACCTTTTTTAAGTTGTTCTCTAATTTTTCATATTGCTAAACGTAAGTGTGGGGGAAAAATAAATTGGAAAAATCAGACTTATATAGTGATTGTGTCGTCGTGTAGGTGTTATTTATCTTTTCAAGTTTTAAATTTATATTTTGCCGACTTTACCTAAAACCACACTTTAGCGGGCAGTGTACCCGGTCAGATGGAGTTTCGTGGTAAGTAGGGTGTCGAACACTAAGAGCGAGAAATAATCTTTTATTTTATCAATATTTTGGTTAACTAAACTAAGTAAATTTAAACTATGTTAATTTTATTCTATGTTAAACCTATGCTAAACCTATATTAATCCTAATTCTAACGGATAAAGGGGGTTTTCAGCCTGAGAGACTGGCACAGGTTTGTGGTGACTTAGATCTACTTAAGACATAATAACACACGCAAGCAGACAGACAAAAGATAGAAGAGCTGTCTAGCCAAGTATAAAAAACTGTATTAACCATGATTAATTCAATTAGAACATTGGTTTGTTTATTTAGTGCAATGAATACTTATCTCGAGGCGGCATATTATTCTTAAGACTTAGGCGTTACTTCTTCCAAAGACCTAGACACGTAGAATTCTGTCACAATTAAACACATCCGCATAAAGCATCCTATTTGCTGATTATAATTATCTTAGGGATTAAAGCAATGGTGATCTTGTTAAACCCTAGCTCATAGAGACATTACCCACTTATTGTTTAATGGCAATTTATATACTAGTAGTCCACTTGCTAAGTCTTTACGAATTGATTAAGAACGTACTCGTTTCTAAGTCTTCTTCAAATGTCTTTGTTTAAGCTCCAGAATGCGTGCCTTTTTGCTAATCTTCACCAAGTACTCCATAATTACTGCAATTCTTAAATGCACACGATTAAGTAACAATTCTTGCAATAATTATACAAAATATGTTATTTACATGTGATAAATGATGCTATAAAAGTGACGTTATTTGATGTCATCAAATATCCCCCCACTTGAATCCTACTTGTCCTCAAGCAGCATTTAGAAGTTTATGAAATATGTATCCCTAAGGATTTTTTCCGTTAAGCATTTATTTGATCAATTACAAGTATACAACCAAACACCTCACCAAATAGGAAGATGAAAACACTCAAATCACTTAACTAATTTATGTGGTAACATGTAACTAATTCGCTCAATTGCTTGGTCGTGACTAGTATTCTATCATAGGCTTGGCAAGGATACACATCTCAACCACTAGAGCTAAGGAGTAACAAGTTTATAAAGGTAAAATTTTATAAAGGCTTAGAGGGTTTGATCATTCTAATCTTTCACCAAAAGTACCACACCAACAAGGCAGCTTAATCACACATATATGGCCGTAATGACAGAATAGACATGTGTGTTCGATCACATACTCATTCGAGTTTCACCACAAGTAATAAACCAAGGAAAGGAAATAAATTAGTGTAAAATAAAATTCACGGCACAAATAGATAAGGTTCAAGTTGCTAGACACTTTTTCCCCACCGTTACCATGATAAAGACTCATTAATATTTACACAGACGTCTTGATCATAGATCAAAAACAACAACCTAAGTTGGCGTTCCTGTAATGGTTAACTTCCCAATTATCCCATACTTTACATACTTTTACAAAGACAAGTGGCGATATCTACCACTTTAAACAAAATTTACATCGTTGATGTATAACCACGTATCAACGAAAAACCAATCCTTCAAATAATTCTATCGGTTTAATCTTTTAACGAATCGACTATCTTCAAACTTTCCTCCTCTTTTTTGTTGCAATTTTTCTAATTTTTTTGATTTTTTTTACTATACTACGAATCTCGATGTAATTTCACCATCTTCACAATCATAGTAACTCCGGATAATTTCCTCTATGATTCTTCATTCTTCGGACGTACCAATAATTGTGATGGTAGTAAAAATACATGAATTTTGACTACTTTTTACATTCCCATTGCAATGTGCAAATTTCCCAACCATACCAGAGATAGAAAATGACACAAGACACAGGAAATACATACTTTACACTTTAAGCAACTAGCAACTGATAAATGGACTTAATCTAATAGGGTAGGCTAAGGTGTAACAAAACAAATAGTTGGTGTTATCCCAAAGGATTGGCTCTATAGGTTTTTCTAGGGGTATCTTACTCTTAAAATGAAAGTAAACAAAGCGTTTATACGGGGATTAACTAACCAGTGTAGTTAGTTAATAAAACAACATTTAAAGGCTTTTTCAGTGTAATCCTATACATTTACCGATTTAAACAAGTTACTCCATCTAAATCCATAATACTCATCATTGCGGTCTCGAATAGATATACCAGGCCAAGTTCTAAAGTCTACAACATCACCGGCACATTCATATTTTTGTGAAATTTGGGTAAACATTTGGAAACGGATAAGGCTGAATCCTCACAATATCTAATAAGGGTTATTGTGTGCAGGTTATGTAACTAGTAATTTCACAAAAGTATGCTTGAAAAAATTTAAATTTAAGCATAATTGAAGCATTTTAATGTGAAAAATTAGACAAGTAACGTTCTAATTCCCATCCACCCACTTAAATTATACAAAGTCCTCGTTGTATAAATAAAACATTAAAAACATGAAATTAAAAGAATTAGAATGAGAAACTCCCCTGATGTTTTGCTCGGTAGATTCTCCAAGTTGAGTTTATGAGCAAGAATGTGTGTCGTAATTGTGTCTGAATACTAGCATGACTACAACACACACATAGGATTCCAGATGATTGATGCTTCACCAACTTTGTTAATTTCTTTTCCAGCGAGGTCATGTGCAAAATATAGGAAAAACATCCAAAATCCTATCTCGGGTATCCTACGGTTAATAAATAATAAAAACAATAAACTATACAGGGACAAATACGCCGTATCCATGAACTAGAATAGGCCGTATGGAGAAACCTGTAAAAAGTATCAATATGAGCCAGTCTGCCAAATACATCGTATCATGTGCATGAATACGCCGTATTGACAAACCTGACAATAAAGTTTTAAATGCAGAAAAATAAAGGACTAATAACGTCCAAACATTTAATACGCCGTATGGTATGGAGCGGATACGCCGTATTGATGTCTAGGAAGACAGACTAGATAAAAATAAATAACAATCTGGGTTGTCTCTTGGGAAGCACTTTTCTTTCAGCTAGTCTTTAAGTTAGACTTTTTCTTCAACATTCTACATCGTCTCATACACGCTTATGTGCCCGCATGTGAGCCATTCTTTCATTTTTGCATCTCGGATATATTCGGGTCCTAAGTTCAAGACTCCCTTGTAGAAATTTTTAAGCTTTTGGTACGGATGAGAGATTCCATTCAGCTTATCATACACACTCATCTTTAGTAACAGCTTGATCTTGTTGCATTAGGCATTGGATAGATGTTTAAACCTTGGATGTGATCGCGCCATTTGGTAAGTCGCGTTATCATTACCATTGTGGATAGTGATAATCCCATTAGACCTTCTTGGTTCCACACATGAAGCTTTGCAGAATGGTTCTCCAAAAATGACATCTCCCATGTCTTGATCTCGGTAGTCATCTATATTTTCCACTAGTGCAAAATGAGTTACAACAGAAAAATTTCCGACAAAAATAGGTACATTCATTAAAGCTCCAACTACGTTCTTTCCTTTGTATTCAACTTTTTCCTTCATTATAGAATTGTAGAACTCCCTAGACATCACATTAACAGATAAAATTGGGAAAAAATTAACATTTACATGTTCAAAACCTATCATGCACGAAAATCTTAAGTTGTAGGCACAATCAATATGGATCTTCCGATCAAAAGTCACAAAAACTAGGGTACTTGTCAAAACTTTCGTTATTCCTAGTCTTGATTCTGTTAATCATGGGCTCATCAATTACCTCAACTTCCTCAATGGTGGGTATCAAATCATCAACTTGATCTCTCTTAATTTCTAATGGTACATTAAGATCTTTTAATTCGATAATCTCCATATAAAGTGTCTAATGATCTATTTAACACCAAAGTCTCCCCCCATTAGCCTAGCTTCTAAATCAAGTTCCATACGTTCTCTTAAACCTAACATGTAGACCCTCTTAATCAAACTACTAGCAGGTTTCATACTTTTATAAACAATTTTCTCATCCCCTACCCTTAAAGTAATCTTTCTTTTGAACACATCAATCTTAGCATGTGCGGTAGACAAAAATGGTCTTCTAAGGATCAAGGGCACTTTGACATCCTCGGGTATATCTAGTATTATGAAATCTATAAGGAAAGCAAACTTACCAATCCTTACTAGTACATTCTCAAGTATTCCCTTTGGATATTTCACTGACCTATCTGCTAATTCAACCGTCAACTTAGTGTGAGCTAATTCGCCTAAGCCTAAGTTAAGGTAGGTTGAGAGAGGCATGACACTTATGCTAGCTCCTAAGTCAGCAAGGGCATTATCAAAGCAAACATTATTAATATAGCAAGGTAAAGTGAAACTTCCTAGGTCTTTATCCTATCGGGATATGGAATTGTCGATATATGAAGCTTCATATGAGTTAGCTTCCAAGAATTGCGGTCTATACGACCCCTTCTTCTCATCACAGTAATAATCATTCAAACGACTTAGAAACAGAATAGTCGTTTGTCTTGACTCAAACATTAGCTTACTATTCTATTAGGCCGATACGATGTATAGGGACGATCTAATACTGCTTATCGGTGTCATACCAGCTTTAACAGTGGTCGAGATCGACTTGACATGATCCCTTGAGTTTGTTTTAGTAGAGCTAGGTAGACTTCCAAATCCTCTTTCCTGTAGTACTTTGCTCATTTTCCCGATTTGAATCTCCAAGGTTTTAATCAAAGCTTATTGGTTCCTGATGGCAGCGTTAGTGGAAGCTTGAATCTCCTTGATCAAGTTGGAGTTTTCTTCATGTCTTTTTGCTGATTCACTCATAAATTTGCTTAATGATTCTTCCATTGATTGTCTTCGTTCTTGGTACGAAGCATTTGCATTATTTCTTTAGTAGAATCCTCGAGCTGCTGCTCTATATCCACCTCATTGAAAAGGTACACCAAACTGAGTATAATAAGCTTCTTTAAGGGTTTTACCTTCTTCTTTGAGCGAACAGTCTTTGGTGTAATGGGGTCCTTTACATTGTTCACATCCCACTTGGGCAACATAAACCTTTTCATTCACCTTCTTGATTTCTCTTCTAAGATTGTTGAGTTGAGCTTGAATTGTAGCCAATCCATCATAAGTTTTAGTACTTCTTGGCCTAGATGTTCCATTGTGCCACTTTTGAGAATATTTTGCCAACTCTTAGATGGCTACTTTTGCATCAGCAGCTATCTTAGTTGGTATGGCACCTTTTGAATCAAGAATTTATCTAGTTGGAACATCCAATCCATTATAAAACAAGATCACCTCCTTCATCTTCGTCGAGTAGTGTTGAGGGCACTTCATCAAGGGTTCTTTAAATCTCTCTCATGATTGGTAAAGGGTTTCATAAAACTCTTGCGGAAAGTTGTTGATCTCCTCTATTTTCTGTGTGGTTCAATTAGGTGGGCAATACTTGCTTAGAAACTTTGTCTTTAGATCTTCCCAAGTTTTAATCAAACCAGATGGTTTGTTTCTTAGCCAACGACTTGCAGCTCTAGTTAGGGACATATGGAAGACTCAAAGAATTATTTGATCTTGAGTAATATTATGAACATGGAATAACTCAACAATCTCTAGAACTTTCTCAATGTGTTCGTTCGCATCTTCATGATATGAACCGCTGAAGGTGTTGTCTCGTAGTTCCTTAAGAAATTGGCCTCTTAGTTCAAAGTGATCTTTGTCATTGATTTTAGGCCTAGCAATGCCTGATCCATAGTCAGCTCGGGTTTTACTCATGTATTGTTCCATGGTTTCCGCCATTGTTTCCGTAACTTCTTCCTCATAATTCTCTTCTAGATCAGAAAATAGATTGTATTTAGGGGATCTTGATTCGTCAAGACTTAGTGTCTTAAAAAGCTTCCTAGATGATCAAAATTCTCGTTCGGGTTCCTTAAAAGGCGTTAACAGTTCTTTGGTTCCTTAAAAGGCGTTATCTTTTCTTGTATCTTGATTTCCTGAAGTGTATAAGTACTCGATCTTTGTTTATTTAGACCTCGGGATGTCTTCAAGTGAACCTGCAAGTATTTCATGCTATTAAGTATCAAAAGTTCACGAGAAATGATAGAATATGCCTAAATAACACCCCTAAAACATGTATAATTTAGGCGTTATCAAATCCCTCCACACTTAGCTATTGCTTGCCCTCAAGCAATCAAAGCGAGAAAATAAGATCATTTATCGTGACGTGGAGAAAATTTGGATTTTTACAAGAGTTTGCATATTGATTTTTCAGGCATAGACATATAACATAGCACCTCATAGGGGAATGTGTTTGATTTGTAATTCACTCGAGCCACTCAGATCGGGTTTATATTTTTCTGTGAAGACACTCAAATAGCACAGACATAATCAAGACAGCTACCATATGCTTATACTTGCCACATAAACATGACCGAAGGGCGAAACTTGGTACTGATGAGGGATAATAGCATATACAAATCTTTATGTGTTGGAACTTAATCCTTTATTTCTTTGAACTAATATATATATATTTTTTCTTTTTTTAATGATGATAACTAAGGCTTGGCACAGAACTTCATTTTTCAATTTTAACTTCTTCACTTAGGTATTTCAGCAACTTAGCACTAAAGGGAGTGCTTGCAAGAACAGGAACTTGCGGAATTAATAACATATGATTAATCAGGCTTCGGTCTAGTAAATGATGATCAAGCACAAGTTCTAGAGCTTCTAAATTACCGCCTCACTCAAATATAATTATCAACCAATACCACTGCTCCAGAAAAGGCGACAAATTACAAATACACAGCCGTAACGACGGATGAGACACTTGCAATTGCATTCAAACCTTAACTCGAACAGGCTAAAGGCATTAATTATCTTAGGTACCAAAGGTGGGTACCTGAATAATTTTAAGGCTTAGAATTCTCACAATTTAGTGGACTAGGTTGTACTAGCTATAATGTCAATCCGGTTGGATTTGCCTTACTAAGAGCATTTTTTTATATTGAAAGCATATATATTAATTTTTTGTAAAATATCAGTTAGAAAATTTTTGGCAAGGCAAACACAGAGGGATATGATTAATTTTTCCTATTTGGCTCTCCTCCACACTTAAGTTGAGCATTGCCCTCAATATGATAACTGATAATAGAGATAAAATAGGAAAATTAAAGGAAAATGGTACTTTCCGGGGCAAAGCGATATAAGGCCGCTAGAGAGCTATCCTTGAGCATACTTTATAATTTTCCAATCTTTAAGCTATATTACATGCATAAAAGTGAATACACAAAAACACACAAAAAGAAAATATTTTTATTTTTTAGAAAAATAAAGGATACGAATGGAGTTGTATGGAGGAGGAACTCCTCCACACTTAAGTAAAGCACGGGTTGCCTCCCGAGAAGCGCTTAATTTTTAAGAGAGTCGTTAGCTAGACTCGAACTTGAGGAGTCATTCTTTGGGAAATAAGAGAGTGACTGCTTCCCTTTGGTTATTATAATCTTCTTCTTCATGATATAGTTTGAGTCGATAGCCATTTACAATAAATGTTTTTCCATCTTTTCCATATAATTCAACATGTCCGGATAGATATTGATGTTTCACTATGTATGGTCCTAACCAGTGAGATCGGAGTTTCAGTTGTTTGAATTTATACTTTGAGTGAAAAAGCATAACCTTGTTTCCATGTTTGAATTCTTTTCTCATTCTTAGTTTTCTATCATGCCATACTTTTTGTTTCTTGCTTTCATACAGTTAGAGTTTTCATAGGGTTTGATTTGTCAAGCTCATCTAAATTGTGTATAACTGCAAACATATCGCATTTTTCTCCACAAGCGAAGAATCGTGCATCACTATTCTTAAGTGCCCCAGTATTGCCACGGTGTTCAGATTTCAAATGGTATATGGAGCAGTTTTTCCATATATGAGCTTCAGTAGGTGTGGATGGTATATTGTTTTATAGGCAGTGCGAAAAGCCCACAGAGCATCATCAAGTTTTCTTGACCATATAGCCGGATTGTCTTTAACAGTCTTTTCAAGAATTCTTTTAAGAGCTCTGTTCTTGTTTTCAACATGACCACTTGTTTGAGGGTGGTATGATGTAGAGAAATGGTGACTAACTCCATATCTTTTCATAGTTTTTCCATTATCTTGTTATAAAAGTGAGTACCTCGGTCGCTTATTAGAGCTTTGGGCATTCCAAATCGGCAGAATAGTTTCTTTAGAAATTTAACAACAACTCGGGCATCATTGGTTGGTAAAGCTTGAGCTTCGGCCCATTTAGATACATAATTGATAGCAACAAGAATGTATTCAAACTTATGTGATTTTGGGAATGGTCCCATAAGGTCGATACCCCAAATATCAAAAATTTCACACTTGAATGTTGGTTAAGGGCATCTCGTCACGTTTTGATATATTTCCTGTCTTTTGGCATGCTTCGCAAATTCAGACTAGAGTATGAGCTTCTTTTATGATAGTTGGCCAGAAAAAATCCTGAGTCTAGGACCTTTTTAGCGGTTACGTTCGGTCCATAATGTCCACCGGCTGGTCCGTGGTGACATTGATCTAAAATGGTTCGGGTTTCTGGTCCAGATACACAGCGTCTGATCATACCGTCAGAACATACTTTGAAGAGGTAGGGTTCCTCCCAAAAGTAGTGTTTGAGGTCAGAGAAAAATTTGTTCTTTTTTTGGTATGTCATCCCTTTTGGTATAATATCACCCACCAAATAGTTTGCAAAGTCTGTGAACCATGGTTCATTTCTGGTGTTAATTTCCATAAGGGTTTCTCCAGGAAAGTTATCGTCAACCTCACTATCATCACTTGACTCGTTATTGTCAATCCTAGATAAGTGATCGGCAGCAACATTTTTTGTACCTTTTTTATCTTTGATTTCTATATTGAATTCTTGTAGAAGCAGGATCCATCAAATAAGACAAGGTTTTGCGTCTTGTTTCTTAAACAAATGTTTAAGAGCTGAGCGATCACTGTGAATAATAGTTTTTGATAGTATAAGATAGGATCTAAATTTTTCGAATGCAAAAACTACATCCATAAGTTCTTTCTCGGTTATGGTGTATTTTTGTTGAGCTGAGTTGAGAGTTTTGCTTGCGAAGTAGATTGGGTGAATGTTTTTATGTAGGAACCCGGAACCACTTTCACTTCACCATGGTATTAATCAAGAAAATAAAGATAAGAAGATAGGAAGAAATGCAGAGAGAGGTAGGAGAGAATTTTAGAGAGAGAAACAAGATGGTTGATTAAACTTGTGTGAGAAAATACAAATGAACCAACACCCTCTCCACACTTGGAGAGGGATATTTATATCAACACTTGGGCCGTGTGATTTAATTCTAATGGGTCAGGCTCGTGATTACTTAGGCTTTAGCCCATAATGTATACAATATTAGATTAAATGACGAGCCCGATACCCGTAACTAGCCTATTACAACATATATTAAATAAAGACCAAAGCCTCCTCGTTGAGTGACTGAGCTTCCTTATTCGTTTCAATATTTTAAGGCTAACAATCTCCCCTGAAGCGAGGTCTTGAACCTTAAAACGATCTTCCTTGTTTGACTCAATATTTTGAGGCTAACAATCTCCCCTGAAGCTTGGTTTCTAATAGATTCCGAGCTTCCATGTTCATAGTCATAACATGGTCTTGGGTTTCTTAAGATTGTTTTAACATTGAGTTCTTGAGTCTTGTTCTTGGTCTTTATCTTTGTTGTAGTCTTGTTCCTTCATGCTTTGTGATATTTGATCTTGAGCCTTTTCATTTTAACTTTGACTTTAATTATGAGATCTTTAAATCTTTTCCTTGTTTGTCTTGTTGTCTCTGCCATCTTGCGATCTTGTATATTGACCAACATGCTCATACTTTGCATCTTCTTGAAAGCTCTCTTTAATATCAGAGTTTGCAAAAGTCGTTGTTTTTAATTCTTGAGCTTTCTTGATTCTTGAATCTTGATGCTTATAGTATGTCTTTATAGTTTGAGCATGAGCATGTGGTAATGAATCCGACTCTGCTGGAATGAGGCTGCAACACCGTCGTTTGTACCTGCATTTGAATGTTAGTGATAAATAGAAGATATGGACGAATATGGATTTGTCATTCATCGAGATTCGGTTGCTGATATGTGTTAGGCTCAGGAGAATTAGGCTCTTGAACAGTTTTCTTAGCTCTTGGTTTTGGAATTTCAATAAAAATAGAATCTTGATCCTCCGGAGGTGGGACTTGTGCGGTA
>BQNB010152702.1:0-15737 GCA_026074375.1 Tanacetum coccineum
CATATACATATATATATACATACATATACATATATATATACATACATATACATATATATATACATACATATATATATATATATATATATATGCTATACTGATAATGTTTGTTTTTTAGATATGGGTTTGCTTGACTTTGTGAAATCCGTCGATCCGTTCAAGGCTAAGGGTGGGGAACAGACGCTGGCCGAGGGTGAGATCCCTCTATTGATAGAGACTGCGAACATGGTTGTTCCACCTTCTGCTCAGACACTCCGTCTTGTAAACCATACTATTATGGATGAGTTGAAGGAGAATACTGGTAAGAAGAAAAGGAAGGTTGACGTTAGCACTGGTCCGCTGCCCGTTATGAGAGCCAAGGCTAGTGGTGTGGTTATTTTGGAGCCTAACCCAACTACCGCTGGCAAGTCCCCAGCTGCTATGAAGAAGCTTATCACTCAAAGCGGTTAGCCTGATGTTGGTTCCGGGTCTGCTGCTCACCCCACTGAAGTCTTTGTTTCTTCTTCTGTTACCCCTACTCTTGAGTCTGAGCATCAAGATGAATCTGAATCCGTTTAGGATAGGCTTGTCAGGACACGGTCTTCGTCTGAACGTTTTTTCGTTTTGACTTCCAATTCCAAACCTCTGGATATTGATGTGTAAACCGAGGCTGGTACAGTTTCTCCTAAGGTCATTTCTTCTATTCTGCATGTGCAGACCGAGGCCGAAACTGTGGCTGCTAGTTTTGCTAATGATATTTGGAATTCTACTCTTGAAAATAAGGTTGGAGTGTCTTCTACTGCTCCGGGTGATGAGTCCCCGGTAGATGGTTTTTTTGATTCCTAAACTATTGATTCGGCTACTGCACAAGATATTTATGTTCCCAATTGGAACATAACTAATAATGCTAGACTGGAGGATCCTGTCATGAGTATAAATTTGATTGATCATGTGTCGCCCCCTGGCTATTAGTCTTCTCTTCGCAATCAGAGTGACGCGGAGTTCCTTGATCGACTTAATGTAAATTCTGCCCAGCATGTGTGTATGATTTTTGAGCTGCGTCTTCGGTATGAACATGAGATTACAATAAGGGAAAAGTTGGATAAAACGTTTGTGGAGAGTTCTGGGATTATTCAGCAAAGGAATGTAGAGATTGCTGACTTGAGATCAAGGTCGAAAAGGGCTGAGGGTGAGGCTGCAGAGGTAGGTATGCTCCGCAAGCGGGTCTCAGAATTAGAGGCTACGGCCGCCGCTAAAGCGAATGAGGTGGCCGGTCTTAGCGTTCAGAACTCTGAGTTGCTAGTGCAGGTATCTGGGTTGGAATCTATCCGTGATAGTTTAATGGAGAAAGTTATCCAACTGGAGTCTAAGTGCGTAAATTTGCGAGGTCAGGTTGAGGGTGAGGCTAAGTTGAGGGAACTATTCACGACCATGCAAGATGGCGCGGTTCAACAGCTTGAGGAGTGTGGTTCTGATTAGATGCCCGTATTTCTGAACTCAGCTACCAAGTGGACTCTGACTTTAGCCCCACATGCTTACGGCTGTGACTAGGCGTAGGTGGGTTATTGGCCATGGTTTGCGCCTGGACTTTATGACGTGTTGTCAATCTATAGAATATCAGACCGCTATTGCAAGAGTTACTTCTTTGGCAATTGACCAAGGCATTCAACAAGGTCTTGAAGTGGGGATCGAGCACGGAAAATCTGGGGAGAGTTGGGGGTGCTTGAGGTGTATGACCCTGAGGCCAAAGCGAAGTGTGAGGCAGCTGTGGGAGAGTTAAAGAGTATTTTACTTCCATTTCTTGATCATATGGAGTCTTATAAAGATTCTCCTCTCGAGCATATCATGGCCTCTCTTTATTTGGAAGGTTCTCCCAGTGATGAAGATGAGACTCCTGAGTTTTGTCGGCTGCAACCTATGCTTGAGCAGGTGACTGTTCCCATTTACTATGAGCGGGGTGGTTAACGTGTTCTTGGCACGGTGTGCCGCGAAGTTATTCTAGGGGAGGCTTTGAAAGCCTCTCGTGCTCGTGCTCAGAAGTATAAGAAGGGTGCATCATCGAGCTTAGTTGTTGTGGAGACTATTGTTTCAATCCGGATGACAGCTCTTTGGTTCCCATAGTTAAGTAGCGAGGAACTTCTTCTTCCCTGGCTGCTACCGTGACTCCCCTAAACTCTCTTGTTGTTATTGATTATCATATTTCCAGTGTGGCTATTGTTGACGGTACTGTTTCCACTGCGGAGCCTCATGATGACTTGTTTGATACCACCGTGTTGGATAAGCCTGTTGCTCCTTAGCTGTTTGAGGTTTGAAGATTCTTGATCTGTGGTTATTGAGCCCATTTTAACTATGGTCTCATGCCACAGAAGCTTTCTTTTTATTCCTTAGTTATGTTCGTGCGCGGCCGCTTGTGGCCGCACGTGAGCAGTTGGATAGTAGATCCCGGTTGCTGGTGTTAGTGTTCCCAGCTTTTTGTATTTGGACATTTTGTATATCTTTCTTTGCACGCTGCCGTATGTGGCTGTGCCTAACATTATGTTAATGTAATTTTCTTGAAATGTGCTATCTTTTTATTACCGCGATAGTCTTATTAAATGTCATTGGGCCATTGCCCTTTGTATTGGGCTTGCAAACCCCTTACGTATCTTGAGTTAGATTTTAGGTTACTCTTCTTTATATTGTGTTGGGACAATAGAGTTAATTCTGGGGCTGCACTCATTCCCTTGACATGTATAACGATGTGTGTGCGTGCGCATATTACCGAATGTATAAAATATAATTGATAACGTACCCTCCCCTCTGGCTCGAAGGCCTCCCCTTTGAGCTCGAAAGGGATTTACTCCCAATTATACCTAGAAACCTTTGAATAGTTTCTAGTAGCGTAAAATCATCTTCGCGATGGTTACCAGTATGGGGACTCGCCAAGCGAAGCCCTACACCCTTCGCGGTGGGTCTTTGACAAAACTAGGGCAAAGGTCAAGACTTGGTTAAGTCTAAACCCACGTTCTCCCTCTCTGCCAAGGTTTACCCGCCAAGACATAGATCTTGGTACACAACCCTACAATCACCCCTTAAATCGTGGAACACCTCCATGATCACCGGTTTATGTGCAATGCCTTGCTCCAGCCTATTTCTCTACCTATAAATAGCTGGCAAGGTCCCCAGGTATGTTTTACGCTACACACACCTACTTACTTACTTTATACATACTCATTACTCCCTAAAGCACATACGTACTCTCACGTCGGAGGTGATTGGCAGGGATACCCACTGCGCTTCACTTAATGTAGTGTTTCCATTTGTGTTGTCATAGGTTATCTGAGACTCGGCAATCAAGCATACACCCAAGAACTCTTCGATTGCCATCAAAGCTTGATCGTGTCCATATTTGCACAATCAATGGCACTATCTGTGGGACCTACAACAATTAGTCCCGTCTAAACCGAGTTAATAACCACTAAACCACGTGACCTACTTTTCTGGCATGACAAGCGAGAGAGAGAGAGAGAGATGACACCACCCTAGGTTTCTCGACCCTAACTCCTTTGCCCGGTCCTAACGCGAGTGAACTACCGCCAATAACTGCCTTTACCTTTACCGCTAGAACTCTTGAAAACACGCCACTCATAAATCATGCGTCCACTTCAAACAAATCTGATCCTATGATCAGTCCAGCTTTCGTTGAAGCCAACTATGAAGTCCTTGAATCCCTCATAAGGGAGCGCAGAAGACAAAGGCATAACGAAAACCTCCGCACTGAACTAGAATACTTCAGTGAGGAGTATGATGAAGAAAGAGAAATGGAACCCAGGCCCACACGAGTTCGAGAAGCTATACCAATTTCACAAGCGGTGTCTTCGAGGGTTCGAAGACAGAAGGAAAGAGTAGTTGAGATCGAAGATGCTCCAAACAAGGAAGGGAGCAAGGTTGAAAGGAATAACGAAGGAGGAAGGTCTCTGGGATAAAGAACATAAGACAATGGGCCACAGGGAACAAACCTCCCCGACTCCTAGCCGCTCATCTAGGAAGAAGTGAAAATGGCCAGCCTTTACAATCGTCTTTGACCTCCATGCACAGAGGCCATCATCCTTCTACTAACATAGGAGGGAATCTCCCTCCTAACGGAACACATCTCTCGTGTAACGCTCAACCTTTTAATTTACAACCATCCAATGGACCAATACCCGTTCAGGTTAACCCTTACCAGTAACCTAACATAAGGACAACCTGCGGGCAACCCATGAGCTATCCTTCCCAGGATCAGGGGGTAGCTCCTCCTTCAGAGGACCTCCCACCTATTAATCCTATAGGGGATATGCTTTGCAAGCCCCCGCGAGAAGTAGCATTCCCGTATCTCATGGGCTCGTGCACCCCTCAGGTGTTTTCCCTAATAGCTATCCTTTTAATGTACAACCTATGTACCTATTGCCGAACGCACCCATCTACCTAAACCAGACTCCTAGTGGTCTTTTTGCAGACTACATTGGCTGTGTAACCCCATTTGTTAGCTGGATCGAGGACTACCTTTGCTGGATGGATTAAAAATGCCTTCGCATGTTGGATCCTATGACGGAAAAGGAGATCCTAGTAATTTCTTGCACCTCTTCGAAAGTGCCATTCGTATGCAAAAATGAGCAATTCCCGTGGCCTGTCACATGTTCACCTACACGCTTAAAGATTCCGCCTGAATATTGGTGAATGGTCCAAAGACAGGTAGCATTCTTAACTACGAAGACCTGAAGGCAAAGTTCAGATTCCATTTTAGCCAGCAGAAGAAGTTTACGAAGACACATCTCGCAGTGTATAACATCAAGCAAAAGGAAGGAGAAAGCACTAGAGCTTTCGTTACTAGGTACACAAATGATACTCTGCAAATTTTGGGTCTACATGAAGAGCAACGTATTTCTGGATTCGTTCATAGGTTACGAACATGAAGCCTAGTAGAGTTCCTCTCCACAGACCTCCCAACTAGTTACAAGGATCTGATGGAGAAGACTTTAACTTAAATCAAAGAAAAAGAGGTTGTAACAAACGGCACCCCAAATGACCGTCGAGAAAACTTTAAAAGATTCAAGAGAGACTCCTCATGGGATAACAACAAAGGGAAAAGAAATAGAGATAGATTTTCCTCATATCGTGGAGCTAACCACAAATTGCTCGCCAACTTATACAAAAGCCAGAGAGAAATATTAGCCACAGAGAAGATAGCAAAAACCTTCGAATAACCACCTCGCATGATCGAGAGTAGACGATCCCACGACATGGCCAAGTATTGCTATTTTCATGAAGACCATGGGCACAACACTAATGACTTCTGTGAATTAAGGCACCGGATCGAAGAAGCCATGAAATCAGGACAACTTTCTCATCTGGTGAAGGGAATAAAGAAGGGCAAGACAAAGGTTTCTTACACCTAACAGGGCGGCAGGAAGAAAGAAAATAAAGAAATAGCACCCGTCGAAGCACCTATCCTTATGATAAGCAGTCAAGACCAGACTCAAAAAAGGAAGTCAGCGGAAGAACCTATCAACGGGCTTGGGGAGATCACGTTTCCCCCTGTCCTAGATATTAAAAACTCCTCTGATCCTGTCGTAATAAAAGCCCGGATAATCTGGAAGAGAGGTGAATCGGGTATATATGGATAGCGGGAGTTCGTGTGAAGTTATCTACGAGCATTGTTTCCTCAAGTTGAAGCCCGCCCTTCAATCACTTAGAGTTGACTCATGGGTCCCGCTCGTAGGCTTCTCAAGGGAGCACTCTTGGCCCCTCGGGGAAGTTCCTTTAGAAATCACAATAGGAGATGGTTCCCTCATAAGAACGGAGGTTCTTAACTTTGTTATCATATGGTCTAACTCACCACATAACCTATTGCTCGGAAGAACCACCATGCAGCGAATGGGAATCGTAGTATCCACAATCCACGGGAAAATAAAATTTCACATTCCTAAAGGAATAGGCACCGTGCTGTCAACATACGACCCCCCTGAGAGAGACGAAAGAAAGAATAAATCTAAAACTACATGCTCAGAAATCGCGAAGAACGTCCTCAGCTACAGAGATGCTGAAGAAAGGATAATTTTCAACACCAAGTATCCAGAATAAACGGTAGCCATTGGAAGGCAGCGACTAACCAATATTAAAGAGAGGCTATGAAAACTCCTAATAGCAAACGTTGATGTCTTTGCATGGACTTATGCTGACATGACAGGAATCCCGAGAACCATTATGGTCGGAGGAAAATCCTTCAATACCGAGCACAAGTTAAACAAGTACAAACACATCAAACCCATCAAGCAAAAGAGACGTGGGTTGGGCTCCGACTATAATAAGCAGCATGTAGAGAGTTGGAAGAACTTACAAAGGCAGGAATCTTGCGAAAGGTGAAAAACCAAACGTGGGTAGCCAACCCAGTCATGGTGAAGAAAAGCGACGGAAAATGGAGAATGTGTGTGGATTTCACGGACATAAATAAAGCATGTCCTAAAGATGGTTACCCCTTATCGAAGATTGATTGGTAGGTGGAATCCCTCTCAGGGTTTCAATTAAAGTATTTTCTAGATGCTTACAAAGGCTACCACCAAATACAAATGGCTGAGGAAGATGAAGATAAAACTGCATTCTTCGCAGGAAAGGAAGTATTTTGCTACCAGAAAATGCCTTTTGGATTAAAGAATGCAAGGGCTACCTATCAAAGGTTGGGGGATAAGATCTTTGGCGATCTGATCAGAAGAAACCTCGAAGCTTACGTCAATGACATGGTGATAAAGAGCACGGCCGAGGAGGACATGTTACAGGATATCCATTACAAATCAAGGAATAAGGGCCAACCCGTCGAAGGTCAAGGCAGTGACCGATCTAGATCCGCCAATAACGCTCAAAGAAATATAGAGCCTCAATGGGAAGCTAGCAACACTTAGCCGCTTCCTATCGAAGGGTGCTGAAAAGTCACTCCCCTTCTTTAAAGCGCTTAAGAGTTGTACGGATAGGAAGACCATACAATAGACAGCAGATGCCGAAGAAGCTTTTCGAAGGAAAGATTACCAACACTTACTTCCCCCATCAAAGGCGAAGTGTTAGTAATGTACCTCGTAGCCTCAGTAGAAAGCATAAGTGTCGTGCTACTCGTAGAAATGGAGGAAAAACAAGTCCCTATTTACTTTGTAAGCAGGGTACTGCAACGCGCAGACCTTAATTATCCTGCCATAGAGAAGCTCATTATGTTACTTTTACATGCCGCGAGAAGACTTCATAGATATTTTCAAGGACACCCCATAAGAGTATTGACCGATGCACCCATCAAACAAACGGTCACAAGTCCCGAGAAGTCAGGACGCATAGCCAAATGGGCCATAGAATTGGGCGAACATGACATTGTGTTCAAGGAACATGGCTCCAGAAAAACACAGATACCAAAAGATTTCTCCATCGAAAGGCCTCCCGAACAAGGTGAGAAAGTAGTAACAAGAATTGCGGACACTGAAAAAGAAGGTCTGAAATTAGAAAGCATATGGAAACTCTATACTGACGGAGCGTCAAGCTCTGATGGCTCAGGAGTAGGACTAATGCTAATCATCCCTGAAGGAAGAGAATACACATATGCTCTATGCTTCGAATTCGAAACGACAAACAACGAAGCAGAATACGAAGTATTGCTAGTAGGGTTACGGATAGCACGAGAAATGGAAATCAAAAGTCTGGCTATTTTCACAGACTCATAACTAATGGCCAACCAAATAAAGGGAATCTTTGAAGCAAGGCAGCCTATGATTAAGCAATACTTAGAAAAGGTGAAGGAGGTCCTAAAAGGTTTTGACACCTTTACGATTGAGCATGTTAGGAGGAACCAAAACAAAAAAGCTGATGCACTAAGAAAGTTAGCTTCGATGACTTTTGAACACCTCACTAAACAAGTATTATTGGAAGTCCTAGCAAAAAGATCAATAAACGACAAAAAAGTTTCCAAGGTTGAAGCTGAGAAGGGAGAAAACTTGATGACCCCAATCTACGAATACCTATAAGTGGCTTGCTACCGGAAGACCCAAAAGAGACTAGGAAGATTATAATCAAGGCCTAATGTGTCGTTGTGAGGTTGTAATTTATGTTTCAAGTTTTAAATTTATATTTTGCCGACTTTACTAAAAACAACACTTTAACGGGCAGTGTACCTGGTCAGATGGGAGTTTTGTGGTAAGTAGGGTGTCGATCACTAAGAGCGAGAAACAATCTTTCAATTTATTAATATTTTGGTTATCTACACTAAGTTAATTCTATTATATGTTAAACCTTGTGCTAAACCTATGATAATCCTAATTTTAACGGATAAGGGGGTTTTACAGCCCGAGAGACTGGCACGGGTTTTGTGGTGACTAAGATCAACTTAAGACACAATAACACACGCAAGTAAATTAACAGAAAAACTGTATTAGCCATGATTAATCCAATTAGAACATTGGTTTGTTTATTTAGTGCAATGATTACTTATCTCGAGGCAACATATCATTCTGAAGACTTAGGCGTTACTTCTTCTAAAGACCTAGATACGAAGAATTATATCACAATTAAACGTATCCGCATAAAGCATCCTTATTTGCTGATGAGGTGTCATTTTATACACTTCTTCGGGGTCGTTTAACCCCCTAAATCGCGCATTTATGCCCAAAATAGGTACTTAATCGTTCTTTTTTAGGTATTTAGTATTTGGAGGAAATACACGTGATTTGAGCTCATTTGGAGAAGAAACAAACAAGACTACGAACCGACACCAACATCTCTCAAGAATTTCTACTCAGAAGCTGGAGACGGCATCATAGATTACATGTGATGTAACAACCCACAATTTTCATCACTGTAATTTCCACTTATATTATATTAAATACTACTTTTTCACAAGAATTTTTTTGCTTTTTTCCATTATGTAACATAGTTTATATTTCTAAAGTAAACGAGCTCACGTAACCTACCAATGCCAACTATATCTACGTTTATATCCAGTAAACGCCTTAATATGTCAAGTCAATATTCTATTATCCACTATACCATGTACGTTATCTATTTAACGTAGTTTTCATAACATTATTACTAAATGAACATTATCCGTTAATGTTTATTCCAAACAAGTATACAAGTGTTCAAGGCTTATGTACAAGTATTCTAGCACAACTTTTGAATATATTTTCCCTCTTAAAACCTAGTACAACCTTCTAGAACACAATATACAATCTCATTAAGCATGAAATTCAAATAAGTTCATTTTCTCTCCATTTTCTTAAGTAATTCATACCATCTTTTTAGCAATATGTACAAGCCTTTCAAATACATTATCTAAACCCTAGTTACCTTCTAATCCTAACCCTAATCCTAAACAAAACCCTAACCTAAACCTAAACCCTAATTCGAACCCTAATCACCACTAAACCTAAGTTTAACTTAAAACTAATCAACTATATAACCTAGCATCACCATGACACCTTCCTAGCATCACCTAGCAGCCACTAAGTAGCTTCATCACCTACTTGTCACCACAACTTGGCCACCAAGCAAAGTCACCACCTTTCGCCACCTCTTCCCTAGCTGTGACCTCCCCACAACTCGGCACCTCATTCTAGCCCTCCATAGTCACAAGTAGCCTACCTTAGTCACTAACCTTGCTCCCTACTCCAAGTATACTTGGTCACCAAGTTTCTAAACTTGGCCACCAAGTATTTGTGGCCCTATATATAGCCGATCCAAACATACACTTTCATATCTCATTTCACATATTCTCTCCCACTCAAACCATGTTCTAGTCATTCCCTAGTAGTAGTAGAAGATTAAAAAAAGCCTCAAGAGTCCTTAGAAGCCAAGAACCAAGAGCAAGAAGGTCTTGAACTCCATTCCTAACCGTATGAACTCAAACAACCCATTTCGATCCGCTTTTGAATTTGTAAGTTTTATACACATTAGATCAAGCATGTTATTGTTTTAGAACTATCATAAATATGAACCCTTGTTTGAGCCTTAAATCATAAAACCCATGCATTTTTGCTAAAACCCTAAAACGACCCATTTTCGATATATCTAGCTAACAAATCTTTTTTCTAAATTTTTGTTATGTTATAACTTCTTATTTTAGCTTATAATAATAAGCTATAACCTGCAAAATTGATTTAAAAATCAAAAATATCAATATTATAGTTTTTGGACTTAATTCACAAATGTTTTCATGCAAAGGGGTATATATTGTAAATTCTTGAAACTTATAAATAGAGGGGCTGAAATTGTAATTATTAATTTTAAACTTCAGGGGTTGTTTTGTCATGCATAAAGTTTAAAGGTTTACAGATTTTAAAAAAGTTATAATTAAAAAGGATTAACTTTGTAAATAAAAATAAAAAAATATAAATAAACCAAGAGTAATACTCATTTTTGCATTCTTAAAGGTATGAAATGAAATATTTTTATATAAATTATAAAATATATTTAAATATTATAAGAACTATCGAATATTTATTAAAACCCGACACATTTGTCCGATATCCATTCGACATCAAAACACAATAAAATCAATTATGTTATAAAATATAACATAATTAATCATCCACTATGCACTTATTTGAAAAAACCACAATGATAAATCTTATCATATAATCATAACGTAAATAATATCTGATGGGGGTTTGAGTATAATGATCAATCACGTTCACTAGGGCAATTATATGAGGGGTTTTATTTGAGTATACGTTTTGACGAGTTTGCTAGATTTATGATTTAAAGTCTCCTAGCTCCTCAAACGTTTATTGTATGACCTCTGAATTATGATAGCCCGAACAATGATACAATATTTCCATAAATTAATAAATCAAAGTAATATGTATGATTAAACATCATGAAGTTTTGAAACATACACAGTCAAACTAAGACTTGACATATTACCCCCAGGTTACGTGACGAGGCCGTTACTTTCATTTCACTAGATTTCACTGATTTCAGTGATTGAACTGATGGCAACTAGCGAGCAATCTTACTCAATAGGGGCTTTCCATCTTAAAAGCCTTCCTTCTTGCTTGCTTGCGAGAAGGCTTTCTTGCGTTCTTGCTTAGCTTATTTCAAAGAGGAGGCTCTTGCTTGCTGTCTACTTCGCGAGCCTTCACTGCCCCGTTCTGTAACTTACCTTCTTTCGTCCGTCCACGAGGCTGTAAAAAGAGATAAAGGGGCGGCTATCTAGCGGGAGTCGTTTCGGTTGTATGCCACGAGGTCCCTATGGACAAGGGGACAAGTGAAGCATCGCTTTTGGGCGTAGGCAACCCTCTACCATCTATCCCATTGCATTCCATTGTCTCGTATTGTACTGTACCATATCAGACCTTATACTTTTGCCATCAATCAGATTTCCCTGTTAAGGTGAGTTCGTAGCCTTGCTTTTAAATCTTTTGAATACTTTATAAACCCGCGAGGGGGATACATGCTTAAACCATGAATGCAAGTGTTTTTCCAACTGTATGCTATCTAGATATATTATTGCCTAAGTACCTTCCAGTGCCACTATTTCCATATCATGAAACATTAATTACTTGCGAGTAAACGCAAATATCGTGGATAGATCTATTGGGGGTGACGACTCCCATTGGTATACCCGTTCATGGGGTAGCCAAACACACTATTTTTGACTTAATGGGTAACCTTGGCAAGTTACCTTTCCACGGGGACATTTGTTCCTCAACCAATGTCACTACGGTGATTTCCATGTTAACATATTGATGTCATGAGCTTAGGGCAATAATACTGTTTTCTATAATAATTGTATCTACATTGCAATTATTACTATTATGGGTGTATAACAACGTAACCCACCGATTATGATGACTTGTATTCAACTATTTATCATAAACCTATGAATTTCACTCAACCATTGTGTTGACCTTTTTAGCATGTTTATCTCAGGTAATTGAGCAACTTATGGCACGAAGTGGCACAGACTTGAAGATGGCTAAATTGTTATCATTCAAACTTTATGTTTCTAGATTTTGGGACCTCTTTTTGTAAAAACTCTTATGAATAAATAAATGATAACAAAATTTTCCAAAACATCTCTTTATGAGTCGTTTTCTATGATTATGTCTATTGATCCATGAAGTAATACCCCAGGTTAGCTTCCGCTGCTATATGTCAAAAATGGGGGTGTTACAGATTGGTATCAGAGCTCATGGTTATAGAGAACAAGGGTAAAACCTAAACTATAACTACTTTTTTTTCATCCAAGAAAGTCCTCCGTGCCACTGCAGTTTCCAGAATAGTATGTGTAAGAAATTTCCATGGCAGATAATACACTACTATTATATTATATATGAATAACTTATGTTATTTCCACTGGGTTGTTATATAGTCATGTCTTCCCCCCCCCAACCTATTATTATCCTATCTTATTCTGATGTTGAGGATAGTTTTTCCTCTACACACTCTCCTGACTATATCTCGGCTTCACCGGACTATTTCCCAGCCTCACCGGGAAACACCTCTCCTAACTTTCTAGATGATTTAACTAGAGGATCTTTTAGTCTCACTAGCCCTCTCACCATTTTATAAAGACCTATATATGAAGGTCATGCAAGCATATGATGCTACTGATAATGAATTACCACAAGCTCCAATTGCTCCACTGACTATTTTGCCTCCATCTCTAGTGTTATCACTATCACCAATGTTTGATTTCCTGACATTTCTTTCCTCCCGAGAAGATTTCACCACCTAAAGACGCTGAGACACCTGTTGAATCAACCATTCCAATATCTCCATCTTCATCAGTAGGATCTTCATCACCGTTTAAGTTAACTACACCACCACCAGACTATCCCTTTGATAAGTCTATCTTAGATAACTCATTATGGATCATACCGCAACCATTGGGAAGTGAACCAGTCCTCGAGAAACCTAATGAGTCAGATTCTTGTTAGAGTGTTCATCTCTGGAAGTCTTAGATTCCAAAATTTTCCGTTATATCCTGGAATGTAATATCAAAGAATGATCACAAGTCTTTGTATTATAATTTTCATACCTTTACTTGTGATATGACTATATCATTTTATGGATTCTTATTATGTGTTGTCTTGTATATGTTGATATATGCCTCCCAAGAGAACATCAACATCTGCAGCACCAACTATGACTCAAGCTGCCATCCGGCAACTAGTTGCTGATAGTATTGCTGCTGCTCTGGAAGCACAAGCTGCAACCATGGCATGTACTGACAATCCAAATAGGAATACTGGACCAAGAGAAACTCCTGTAGCAATAAAATGTACTTACAAAGAGTTTATGAGTTGCCAACCTTTCTACTTCAATGGTACGGAAGGAGTTGTTGGTCTCATTCGTTGGTTTGAACGAACTGAATTAGTATTTTCTCGTAGCAACTGTACCGAGGACTACAAAGTAAAATTTTCTACTGGTACTCTCACCGAGGATGCCTTGTCCTAGTGGAATTCCTATGCCAAACCTATTGGAATAGAGCAAGCCGACAAGATAGCCTGAACTAAATTAAAAAGGCTCTTGACCAATAAGTATTGCCCTCGAACTGAAGTCAAGAAAATGGAAGACTAGTTTTACAACTTGGTTGTGAAAGGAAATGATCTCAAGACTTATGCTAGAAGATTCCAGGAATTAGCAGTCTTATGTCCAAATATGGTACCAAACACCGAGAAACTTATGGAAGCTTTCATCGGGGGATTACCCAGAAGTATTGAAGGAAATGTTACCGCTTCAAAGCCTCAAACTTTGGAGGAAGCCATTACCATAACCCAGAGGTTAATGGATCAGGTAACAAAGCACGATGCTGCGCAAGGAACCAATGATCACAAACGAAAGTTTGATGATAGAAGAAACAACAACAACACCAACTACCCCAATAATCATGACACCAACAACTACCCCAATAATCGTGACAACAATAACTACCCCAATGATCGCAACATCAACAACTACCAAAATAACCGTAACAACAAAAATAACAACCGTAACAATGATTACCACCAGCAGCAAAATGGAAGGTAGAAAACCTTCAGGACTTATGGAAACTATGGATATAATGGACCTCATCCCCTGTGTAGGAAGTGTACACTGCATCACATAGGACCTTGCACTGTCAGGTGTCAGAATTGTAACAAAGTAGGCCATCAGACCAGAAACTATAAAAGCTAAGAACTTCTGTTTCCAAATATCACTCTATCACTTAACTAAATCTCAGAATGAGATTTCTGTAAGGTTGGGGGAATGTAACAACCCACAATTTTCATCACTGTAATTTCCACTTATATTATATTAAATACTACTTTTTCACAGGAAAATTTTTGATTTATTCCATTATGTAACATAGATTACATAACTAAAGTAAACAAGCTCATGCAACCACCAATACCAAATCTAAGACCACGTATGTCAAATGAATGTCATAATATGTCAAGCAATACATTCAAATACTCATATGTTATCAATATAACATATCATTATAAATCAAACATTATGTATCAATGTTTATACCAAAACCCTAATTTTGGGCAATCTTTTCATGCAATTCAAATATACAAGTCTCCTTAGCACACATTTGAATATATTTTCCCTCTTAAACCCTAGTACAATATCTTAAAGCCTTAAGTACAAATCAATAATACATGATTATCCAAATTCTCCATTTTCCCTCAGCATTTAAACCATATTTCCCTCCAATACTAAAGTACAATGCCCTAAAACCCGAAGTACAAGTCATTAAAGCACGAATTCAAAATCAAGTGTTTTCCCTCCATTTTTCAAACATATTTCGTACAACCTATAAAGCACCAAGTATAACATTCCAATGCACAACCATCTAATCCTAATCCCTCCTAATCTTAAACCCTAGCTCATTAAACCTAAAACCCGTGACCTATTAAACCCGAACACCCTTAGTCTATTTCAAACCAAGTCCTAAACTAGTTTGACACACCATACATTACAAGCAACTCCATCACCACCTTGTAAGCTTCTTGTTACCATTACATCATCAATCTTGCTCTCCAAGTCTTTCCCATCCTCGTCACCTTCTCTTGATAACCGAAACCATGCCACATCCTTCCACCTTGTCATGCTATCTCCTAGCTCATCATAGTCATCAACCTTGGCTTCCACTCCATTCAACTTGCAGCCTACCCTAAGTATTCTTGGCCTCCAAGATGTAAAACTTGGCCACCAAGTCTTTTGACCCCTATATAAAGCCGTGACATTCATTCATTTAAAACACACACTCAAACTTAAACACACATTCAAAACAGATACTAGCCGTGTTCTAGAAAAGCTAAGGAAGAAGCACAAGACATTTTCGAAGCCAAGGTTTAAGGAAAAGAGGTCTTGATTCGGTCTTGAAGCCATTGGGTTCATTTCGTCCATTTTAACCCATTTCATTCCTCATCGAGCTCTAGTAAGCCTAAACTTTATTTTATGCATTCATGTTATACCTTAGATCATGTATAAACTATGTTTTAATCATTCCATGCATCAAAACCACGTCAAAAACCTTATTTGGTTTTCCAAATCCAAAACCGTGACCTAAAGGGGTCCATTTTGGAGCCCTAAAATTTTCAAATTCTATGAATAAGCTAGCATAAGCTTGCTATTGTCTTAATAAGCTCTTGGCCATCTTTATAATCCCATTAAATCAGCCCTTGAATCCTAAATTATCCTAGTTAAAATTCGCCCCCTAAAAACCCTAAATTCTATTCGCAACTCATTTTCATGAGACCTAATAAGCTATAAAC
>BQNB010152703.1:0-15737 GCA_026074375.1 Tanacetum coccineum
AACGAATAATCGATCCTTCATATAATTCCTTCGGTCTAAGCTTTTGCGAAACGATTATCTTTAAACTTTCCTCCTCTTTTTTTTGCAATTTTTCTAATTTTTTTAAACAACTGCGATTCTTAGTGTAATTTCACCATCTTCACGATCATAATAACTCCAGATAATTCTTCATTCTTCAGACGTACCTATAATTGTGTTAGTAGTAAAAATACATGAGTTTTGACTACTTTATACATTCCCATTTGCAATGTGCAAATTTCTTCCCAACCGTACCAAAGATAGAAAATTGATACAAGACTCAGGAAATACATACTTTACACTTTAAGCAGCTAGCAACTGATAAATGGACTTAATCTAACAGGATAGGCTAATGTGTAATGAAACAAACAGTTGGTGTTATTCCTAAAAGATTGGCTCTATAGGTTTTTCTAGGGGTATCTTACTCTTAAGATGAGAGTAAACAAAGGGTTTCTACGGGGATTTAACTAAACAGTGTAGTTAGTTAATAAAACAACGTATAAAGGATTTTTAGGTGTAATCCTAGAAATTTACCAATTTAAACAAGTTACTCCATCTAAATCCATAGTACTCATCACTTTGATCTCGAATAGATATACCAAGCCAAGTTCTAAAGTCTACAACATCACCGGCACACTCATATTTTTATAGAATTTGGGTAAACATTTGGAAATGGATTAGGCTAAATCCTCACAATATCTAATAAGGGTAGTTATGTGCGGGTTATGCAACAAGTAATTTCACAAAAGTATGCTTGAAAAAAAATTTAAATTTGAGCATAATTTAAGCATTTTAGTGTGAAAAATAGGACAAGTATACATTCTAATTCACATCCCCCCACTTAAATTATACAACGTCCTCGTTGTATAAATAAAACATTAAAAACGGGAATTAAAAGAATTAGAATGAGAAACTCCCCTGATATTTTGCTCGGTAGATTCTCTAAGTTGAGTTTATGAGCAAGGATGTGTGTTGTAAATGCGTATGTATTCCAGCATGACTACAATCACACATAGGATTCTAGATGATCGATACTTCACCAACTTCGTTTATTTCTTTTCAGCGAGGTCATCTGCAAAATATAGGAAAACATGCAAAATCCTATCTCGGGTATCTACAGTTAATTAAATAAGCTAAATAAACTGTATAGGAGACCAATATGCCATATCCATAAACTGGAATACGCCGTATTAAGAAACCTGTAAAAAGTATCTAAATACGGGTCAGTCTGTTGAATACGCTGTATCATGTACATGAATACGTTGTATTGACAGAACTGACAAAAATGTTTAAGGTGCATAAAAATAAAGGACTGATAACGTCCAGACATTCAATACGCCGTATGGTATGGAGCGGATATGCCGTACTGATGCTGGGAAGACTGACTTGATAAAAATAAATAACAATCCGGGTTGTCTCCCGGGAAGCACTTTTCTTTCAGCTAGTCTTTAAGTTAGACTTTTTCCTTCCATCTTTCTTCACTCGGTGCATGTCACCTTCCATCCATTGTCCTTTTTTCTAAAAAAATTCTTGGTAGATTTGAGACATACTTTCTTCGTTTCTTTCCCAAGTGTTATATTCACATCTTCTTACAACAATGTATTCTTCGTTAGGTCCTAGTGAATATTTTATAGCTTTAAGCTTCTCAGCTTTGCATACCCTTTTAATGGGTTGTTCATCATTCTTATTGTCTCCTTTATGCTTCATTTGTCTTAGCTCATTCCCTTTTTTAATGTTACGTTCGTCATGGGCTTTGAAGAATGAATTAGTGGTAGTATTGAGGGGGTTTCCATATTCAGATTCCTTCCATTCTTTATTGCTCAAAATGTTGTTATCCATTCATCTTTTATTCCAACTTCCATTCATCTAAGAGTGGAACAATACCTTTTTAGTCCTTCCATCCACTTTCATATGTTTTTCGAATGATGAATTTACTCGTGATATGAATTTAAATGGATCAATCCCCCAGTTATCCCCTTCGTCCAACATCTCATCTTCGCCATCGTGGGATTTGGGATAGAATTTATAAAAGAATTTTTTTACTAGCTCTTCCCAAGTGGTAATTTTTCCTTCACCCTCATTAATCCACCATTGTTTTGCATCATCAGCTAGTGAAAGTGGAAAAATCTTCCTTCGTAGCCGATGGGAGTCCACCCCAAGAATTTTGATTAAATCAAGTAATTTAAGAACCTTAGCAATGTGGTCCACCACGTATTCATCAAACATAACATGGTATGCATTATTTTTTAATTCTATCAAAAATTCCTTGCTGAGTTCAAAATTTATATTATCGTCGGTAATAGGCTCAGTAGGATTTGATTCAGCTTGAGCATTTTTCATGTATTTCTTTAAAATTGGTTCTGCCATAGTTCTTGTAGTATCTTCTTCAATCAACTAGCTCCGATAATTGTAATCTATAACAAAGGTAAAAATATCAGCAGGATTTGCTCTGAAGAAATATAAAAAATTAGGCACGTAAATCAAATATGAATTTTAAGGCTTATGTTACTGTATCAGATGATCAATACGCCGTATTCAATGGATCTTAATACACCGTATTAATCTTTTGAACGAATACGTTGTATTAGATAAGAAGGTTGAATAGCCGTATCCAATGGAAGTGGATACGCCATATCAGGTCATCGACCCGAACAGTGTATTAGAGAAAACAATTAAACACATAAACAACTAAACTAAGCAAATATACAAGCAAACAATTAAACACAAATATACAGAATATACAAAATTATATACTTATCTAAATTACACTAATCCTAAGGGTTAGATCTAATCTAATGTAAAAAACTAAAATATCAAATAAAAATGAAGATTAAATTTTCACTCCCCGACAACGGCGCCAAAAACTTGATGGTGACTAAACCTATGTTAATCCTAAATCTAACGGATAAGGGGGTTTCAGCCTGAGCGACTGGCAAGGGTTTCATGGTGACTAAAATCAACTTAAGACACTAAAACACACGCAAACAAATTAACAGAAAATAAAAGAGCGGTCTAGCTAAATATAAGAAAACTGAATTAACCATTATTACTCTAATCAGAACGTTGGTTTGTTTATATAGTGCAATGATTACTTATCTTGAGGCGACATATCATTCTTAAGATTAAGGCGGTACTTATTCCTTAAACCTAGATACGTAGAATTTTGTCACAATTAAATGCATCCGCATAAAGCATCCTTATTTTGCTGATTATAATCTATCTTGGGGATTAAACCAATGGTGATCTTGTTAAACACTAGCTCATCGAGACTTTACCCACTTACTGCTTAATGGAAATTCATACACTAGTAGTCCACTAACAAAGTCTTTACCAATTAACTGAGAACGTACTCGTTGATCCTTGGGGTCACCTGCCGGTCCAACTAAGCTTGCAATCTAAGGGCAAAGATAGGTCGTTATTTGTGATCCTATTGGTCTAGATGTATAAATCACTATATAGAGAGCCATCCCGATAACTAGATTACTTGGTCCGTTCACTAGATCCAGTTGAATGATAGGTCGCATACAAAAGCACGTAAACAAGTATAAACTGATAAACAAAAACAAGCAATCAATGATAAATTAAGCAATCAAGATAAACAAACCAAACATTCTGATCTTCATAATAATGGCTAATACCTAAGGTGTTAGCCTTCAAATGTCATAATAAATACAAAAGTAATACTTTAGCCAAGGTAAACTAACCGAGTTAACGAATGATACCAAAAACTGAATGATTACAAGAGTATAGGAGATTACAAATTGTTTCCTATGGAATTGATTATGTTGCAAGACCTCTTCTGCTCTTCTTCTCCTCTGAAAATCGACTTTTATGGTTTAGGTATCGAAAATATGATTTGGACATTTAAAACTCGTTTTTGAGTTTTCTATTTATAAGGTCTGGAAAGAGGTTAATACGCAATATTAAAAGATTCGTATTACGGCATATTGGGGGTGTCATTTAGTATGGACCAACGTTCATACTTCTAGAATATACATAGTTTAATAACGGCATATCCGTCCCTTACCTGGATACGGCGTATTAAACTTTTTCTTCGTGGTCTTTTGTGAAGTGCATGCACAGATATGTCGTATCTTCCTTGATGGATACGGCGTATTAGTTGTCAGAACAGTAATCTTCATATTTCTTTGTTTAAGCTCCAAAATGCGTGCCTTTTTGCTAATCTTCACCAAGTACTCTATAATTACTGCAATTCTCAAATACATACGATTAAGTAACAATTCTTTGCAATAATTATATAAAATGGGTTATTTTCATAGGATAAATGATGCTATAAAAGTGATGTTATTTGATGTCATCAACTCTCTCAGAGAATGGAACCTATTTATCATCACGAATAGCAACTTGTTATTTTTCTTGAGGATTCATAATTCTGCTTAAGAATTAACCACTACAGTTTATATATACAACAAATATATATTTTACTGATTTATTCTGGTTATCCTTCAATGATATGATTGATCTATGATTAGGTTTCATGCAAACATGACAGAATTACTACACTCAATGAATAAGTCAATTAAGGTCAATAGTCAAAAGTCAACACAAAGTAGTCAACATGACATTTCCAAGAGAACTTAGGACACACATTCAATTAGAGAGCAGCAAATGAACATTCAAGAATCACACATTATGGAACATGGCACCATAAGATGGTAATACAAAAATTTAGGCAGAGTTTCTTTTCATAATTATGTCATATTTTGCTTGAAAATGTACCTGTGCATGTTTCGCTTGAAAACAACTTAACATGTTTCGCTCAGACAAGGTTAGTCATGTTTCGCTTAGATAAACCTAATATGTTTTGCTTAGAATAAACTTACATGTTTCTCTTGGAATGAAAGAAACATGTTTCGCTTGAAATTGATAAAAACATGTTTTGCTCAGAAAAACATGTTTCGCTACATTCAAGTAAAACATGTTTTGCTTCGTTTAAAGCTACTTAACTCAAGTTTTACCAAGTTAAAACCTTTAAGCACATCTAACAATCCTCACATATTAATAATAACACCACAGAATCAATTTCCACAAACATTAAACAACATTTTAAGCAAGCTATTCAAAATTTGAGCACACAAAGGGAATACACTCATGGCAAACATGATAAGGATCATTTAGGACAAATACTAAGCACTTAGGAGACAATATCATATTACAAATACACTTTGCATACCATACAAGCAAAACTTAAACAATCTTTGATGAAACGACCCTAGAAAACAACTTTCCCAATTAAAAGGGTTTCTAAGGAACCAAGAACATGTTTAAATAGCATAAGAATGCTCATATGATGCTTCTTAACACAAACCCACAACCAAATAACTATCCACACATGTTTCGCTTATACACCCATCACAATGATTATCATATCTCTTATATGGTTAAGAGATATGCACAACTGTTTCATAAGCATATCAGATGCATCATAACGCACAAAACCCCTCAATCAATTAGACATAAACCTTAACTTTTAAATTATGAACCCTAATTCGTTTTTAAGTGATTAAGAGTGATAAGAGGAGATTTAATCTAATTAGATTTACCTACATGATGAGAAATGTGTTAGGAACGAGTGGGTGAGTACCTTTTTCCTTAAAAAAAGATTTGATTTACACGTTTAAATGGAGCGAAATGTGTACGAGAGAGAGAGAGAAATGTGTTAAGTGTTTTTGAATTTTGTGTGAGTGAGCGAAATGGGTTAGAAAACTAATATAACAGGCTAAGTTTTCATAAATGGAAAGACTGGTCCTCGTTGTTTATAACACGTTCTATTTTCCTTTTAAGCTTAATGTTAAGTCTAAACTAGTTCTACAAATGTCATATTGAGTCCCTTAAATTGATAATAAGATTATTAGTCCTATAATTTGCCATTTAGTCCCTAAAAGATAAAGCCAATAACATCTTAAGCATTTGACTTACAAATACATTAACTACCCTTTAATTAATAATCCGTTATTGATAAACCTTTTTCCATTTTATTCTGCGATGACTTTTTGAAATATCATTTTGAAAGAATTTCACTATTTCTCCCCCCTCAAATAATGTCCCATTTTCTATTTAAAGAGTTGTAGACATTGTTTGAGTGATAGAAACTTCTTTTAAAAATCTTTTCAGATGAGAAACTGATATTTTTAATTACTTTTCTTAAAAACAAAACCATTAAAAACAAGATTTCTCTCGTTTACATAAATAAATGCACCGATCACATTTGCTATTAGATGATCCTTAGTCCATCTACCAATAAGTTCAAATGGAGTTTGGGATGGTCTCACATTAGATGATGATCCTTGAGAAGTCGAGTCTGCATGAAGAAATTCGTGAAGAGGATCATCATGAAATAGTGGTGTTTTTGGTGATTCTTCAACACCTTGAGAAATAATTGGAGAATGTTCTTGTTCTTGTGTTGATGGGATACTTGATGATTGTGCATCTTAGTCAACAGACGTAGACACAGGTGAATTGGCTATATTAACAATTCTTGGTGCATTACTGATAGGTTCAGAAACAGAATTTATCTTATTCAAACTAGATTTAACTTTCCTAGAGTGGTCTTCTACTTTATTCTTCTGATTGCTGAAAAATTTATATGAAATGAAAAATCTTTTTGTGTTTTTCTGATTTTCCTATATACATATAATACACATGATATTTCATGAGTTACCACCATTACTCGTCTTCTTCCTCTGTCAGACGTTTTAGCATTTCCGGAGACATGCTTCTCATACCCAGCTTTTTGATCAAAAAGTTGAATCTATCTCTTGGCAACGGTTGGGTGAAGATGTCAGCCAGTTGATATTCCGTTCGAACAAAGTAAAGTTCCACTATTCCATTCTCTACTTGCTCCTTTATAAAATGGTAGCGTACATCAATATGCTTTTCTCTAGAGTGTTGAACATTGTTGTAGCATAGAGCAATCGCACTTTTGTTGTCGCAGTACAGAAGAATCTTATTGAACGTAAACCCAAAGTATGTTAGCTGTGATCGCATCCATAGGATTTGAGCACAACAACCAGATAAGGCAATATATTCAGCCTCTATACTCGAAATTGCAGTGCTCTTTTGCTTCTTGGAAGACCAACTAATAAGTTTATCACCTAAGAATTAAGCGCTTCCTGATGTACTGCGTCTAGTGTCTTGACACCCCGCGTGATCTGCGTCTAAATATACTGTTAGAGACATATTGGTATCCTTCGAGTACCAGAGTCCCATGTTAATGGTTCCCTTTAGGTATCAAAAGATCTGCTTAACCGCATTTAAGTACTTTTCGGTAGGCTTTGCCTGATACCGGGCACATAAGCTGACAACATAAATAAGGTCAGGTCTACTAGATGTCAGATACATGAGGGATCTAATCATACCACGGTAAAGTGTAGCATCAACTGGTGTCCCCTGTAGATCTTTATCTAGTGTATTCTTTTCCACCATAGGTGTGTCTACAGAGTCACTAGTTAGCAAACCTATTTTTATATTATTAGAAAGCATCCTTTTGATTGGTTTAGGAAGATGCCTCTGGGACTTTGAGAGATTTGTAATCCTAAAAAGAATGACATCTACCCCCATCATCGACATCTTGAACTTAGTGATCATCTGATTAGCAAACTCATTACACAAAGCAGTATTAGTGGATGCAAAAATTAAATGTCGACATAAATATTACCAGCAACCTGTCTTTCCTTCCTTCTTTCCATTGAAGAGTGTTTTGATCAAACTGTACCTTTGTGAGAAATGGTAGTAAGAATGAGAAACAGTGACTCAGCATGTCGTACCATAGCACGTGGAGCTTGTGTGAGACCGAAAGTGCCTAATAATATAAGTTAGTACCACAAGCGCTGGGTAATCCATGACCAACAAAATGTTTCTGGTATGAGAAACCAAGACCTTTTCCTTGTGCTCACCATTTAAGAAAGCCTTTTTGACGTCCATTTGGAAGATCGTCATAAACTTGTTGGCTGCATTTGCTACGAAGATACGGATGGCCTCTATTCTTGCAACTGGTGCAAATGATTTCTCGAAATCGATTCCTTCCTCTTGCTTGAACCCCTAAGTAACTAATCTAGCCTTATTCTTTAGTACCCCACCAAATTCATCTGTCTTGACCTTATAAATCCATTTAAGTTTGATCAACATGACATTATCTAAACATGGCACCAATTCCCAAACTTGTTGTCTTTTAAATTCATGAATTTCTTCTTGCATTGCCTCGATCTATGATTGTTCGGTCATTGCATGTTTAAAGTTCTATGGTTCTATAGAAGTTAAGAAGGCATCAAAGTAACACCACATGGCGTTAGTTTTGAGTTGCTTTTTGGTATAGACTGAACGAGAAGGATCACC
The DNA here is from genome assembly GCA_026074375.1 of Tanacetum coccineum. Lineage (NCBI taxonomy): Eukaryota > Viridiplantae > Streptophyta > Magnoliopsida > Asterales > Asteraceae > Tanacetum > Tanacetum coccineum. Next base: position 8,374 of record BQNB010152703.1, read on the forward strand.
GATCACATTTGGCAATTAATAACCTTAGTCCATCTACCAATAAGTTCAAATGAAGTTTGGGATGGTCTCACATTAGATGATGATCCTTGAGAAGTCGAGTCTGCATGAAGAAATTCGTGAAGAGGATCATCATGAAATAGTGGTGTTTTTGGTGATTCTTCAACACCTTGAGAAATAAATTGGAGAATGTTCTGTTTCTAGGGGTTGATGGGTACATGATGTATTGTGCATCCTTAGCAATAGACGTAACACAAGGAGAATTTGGCTATATTAACAATTCTTGGAGCATTACTGTAAAGGTTCAGGAAACAGAATTTACTATTCAAACTTAGAATTTAACTTTCCTAGAGTGGCTTCTACATTATTCTTCTTATTGCTTACTATGTGGTTGCGTTACATATTATGCTTTATATTAGCCTAAGGCTTTGAACCCGCTAGCACTTAGTAAGTAAAAGAGTTTACTCCGGAAAGAAGACTAAACAAAGGCTGTTACTTAATATGTGACAGTTCATGCAAATCTAAAAACTTTATGTCCATTTTCTTCGGTATGTACAGCAACTAACTTCCCACTAGGTGTTGGTGAACTAAGGCCATGTTATTGAGAGACATAGAACTAACAATTGTCCATAACATGATTTGTAAACAATCAAGCAGAAACTAATAGAGATTTCACTAGGATACTGTTTTTACGCTTTCTATAAATCCACAAAGATTGTCAGTAAATTTCTATAGTCTCACATGAAACCTCATGAGCATCCCAATTATTCTTAAGCCTAGGATAAATTAGGTTTCTATGTCAAGCTTGAACATTCCTGGAGCAACATTGGCATTAGGTTTTGAAACCACAGTATTGACAACATTTTTCCCTTTAAGTTTCCTTAATTCATTTTGCAATGATGTAATAACAAAAACCTTTTCTTGAAGTTGAGCATTTAAATCCGAATTTTCAACAGACTTTGCATTAATTTGAGCAATTAAAGAATCACAATGTTCTTTTGATTGAATACGTATCTTTCTAATTGAGTCAAATTGGTCTTCGTAAATTGATTTCAAATGCTCTTGTTCTTTTCTCAAATTTTCATTTTCCAAAAGTAATTTTGCCACACTTTGTTCCAGTTCAATGTTGATTGTTTCAATCTCATCAATATCTTTCTTTACATTTCTACACTATCTTTTCCACTCAAAGATTTAATTCTTTCCTTCAAATTTCTTATGACCATGTCCTTCTCTTGTGACTGAGCTTTCAATTCATTTATTTCAAACAATTGATTAAATGTGGGAGAATTTAGGTTTTCACTAGAATTTTCCCTTTGAAAAATCTCTTGAGTAAGTTGAGTTGCTAATTCCAACGAAATGCAATGCTTTTCTAAATTGGAATAACATTCTGACAAGTTTATCGTAAGCCTCTTTTTCAAAGAAATCTTTCTTTTTGAGAAGCTCAGTCTCAAGTTCTATACACTTATTGCAATTATTCACACATGACTTTTTCACATCTAGAATATCCACAAAATTCGCAACAATATGCACAATTTCTTGAGACATGATTTGGTTCAAGAGTTGATCATTATCAATCCTAAGTTGTTTGATTTGAATTTCAAAAATGTTCTTGACTACAGAACATTGATCAACAGCAACCTCCATTTGGGTTAAAAATAGGATTAAACTTAGAAATTTTCATCTAAAGAGTTTTATCAACGCATTAAATGAAGTCCCATATAAAAACTATTAAAAAATGGAAATTATTTCATTATAAAATACTCTTTAGTATGTTCAAAACCCCAAGACCCCCAGTAATAGCGATTAGAAAGGTTAAGTCTCTTTTTCACACACCTTGTCAAAATTGGCCAGTTTGATATTTAGCTTTTTAAGACTTTTTCATTTACAAACTTAACCTTTGGAAGTTCACGAAGGAAGCTTCAATTCTAACAGGGGTATATGACATAACTGGTGTTTTAGAAGGGACGAATGTTTTTAACCAAAAAGCTTGTTCTGCAGACACCTCTTCTGAGTGAACAAAAGTTACCAAAATCTCCTTAATCTAATGTATTTTGAATTAGTCAAATTGGGAGAAATCTCATCTCTTACTTATAGAAATTTGGTATCATTATGTTTATCAATGCATCTTTGGATACGACTTTCTTCTTCCAAAATCAATGTCCTTCATCATCAATTACAAGAAATCACAGACATAGTATCTTTACAATAACACACCATCGTTGTAATGTTTGGATGAAACCGCTGAAATTTTTTAAGATGGAATGATGATGCACCGCTCTATACCTAATGATGATGACATTGATTGAGAAAAAGTTGCTGACCTTTTAAGGTTAACAACTTTCCCATTGATCCGTGGGATTTTTAACAATATAAATGTCAATTACTGTCACAAAATACGGTTCTTAATTTTTTTTGCGAAATTTAAATACACTTATCACTATCATCTTAAGTGTCATATCTTGCCAGCTTATCCTATATATTGTAAAGACCCTTAGATATGTTGTTGACCTGTTTCTTTAGGTATGTAATTTGTATAATGTTTGATACTCTTTTTATTCAATATTAACAAGCCTATTAATGACTTTTTGGCATGGTTCATATGTTGTACTGTTGTATTCCTGATTATGTGACACTGACTGAGAAAGGCTGCTTCCTTTTAGGTTTGCAACCTTCTTATGATGTTGTGATACATAAATGAATAATTTATAAAATGCATATATCTATTTTGTTTTTATTAAGTGTATCGAATAAATCTTAAATGATTTCAGACGAGGAGCAAGAAAGAAATCGATATATAGTCTATGTATAAGGCTTGAAGGAGTAATAATTTTTTGTCCATTCGGTATTATAAGTAATTGTGCTACACTACCCTAAAAGTTAAACACTAACTACCTAAAATTATATATTGAGTGATACTTTAGGATACAGATGCTTAACTAGCTGTAAAAATAAAAATACAGAAACCATGCAGCTGGAGCAACAGATGTAATCACGTTTTCTGCTTGAGGTTCAAGAAATATTTGCTACGCCTCTTCAAATGGAATTTTAGCCAATAAAATCTTGGTAAGTAAAATCCGAATGCAATGAGTTGTTGGAACATTTAGTATGAAGATGCGTGTTTATTTGATAGGGTTTTGGTCAACAAATGCAACTAAGTTTTCAACATGGTTTATAAAGTAAAGGTTTTAATAGCCATCATATTTTGTAACTCTTGTTTGAATATTCTGCAATATAACTCTTCAAGTCTCTCAAATTACCAAAGAGTGGTAACCAGCTTCGATTCTTGATACATCGGGTTCCATCAGGACGTACTTCAAATGATTTGTCCATTCCTCGTAGGTTCTCAGCTTTGATGTTCTCTTCTTTGATTACCTCGGTTTGGGCTTCGAGGATTTTCGATGGTAATTTTGGATGAAGGGTCATGACTAATGATCTAGTGGTTTGATTCGTTCATTTTGGCTTAAGGCATCTGCTACAACATTTGCCTTTCCAGGGTGGTAGCTAATCTCACAATCATAATCTGCAAGCAATTCTAACCAACGGCGTTGTCTTATGTTCAACTCTTTCTGATCAAGGATATGCTGAAGGCTTTTATGATCAGTGAACACATTACACTTTGTGCCATACAGATAGTGTCTCTAAATTTTAAGAGCGAACACAACTGCTCCTAATTCAAGGTCGTGTGTGGTATAGTTTTCTTTATGAGGTTTAAGTTGTCGAGCTGCTTATGCAATAACTTTTTCTCTTTGCATTAACACTGCTCCCAGGCCTTGATAGGATGCATCACAGTAAACAACAAAATCGTCGTTTCCTTCTGGTAATGCTAAGATTGGAGCTTCACATAATTTTTGTTTTAATAGTTGGAAAGCTGATTTTTGGTCTTCTCCCCAGATATACTTCTTGTTTTTCTGGGTTAACTCCGTCAAAGACTTTGAAATCTTCAAAAAATCCTTGATAAATCTTTGATAGTAGCCAGCAAGTCCTAAGAATTGGCGTACTTATGTGGGTGTGGTAGGAGATGCCCAATTCTTAACTGCTTCAATCTTGGCGGGATCAACGCGAATTCCTTGACTATCAATCACGTGCCCGAGAAATTACACGATACTGATCTAGAAATCACATTTTGAGAACTTGGCATACAATTTCTACTTTCTGGGTAATTCTAAAATTATCCTTAAATGATTTGCATGTTCTTCTATGTTACGGGAGTAGATAAGAATATCATCAATGAACACTATCACAAATTTATCCAAGTATGGTTTACACACACGGTTTATGAGGTCCATGAACACAGCAGGTGCATTAGTTAAACCAAATGGCATCACTCGGAATTCATAGTGTCCGTACCGCATTCTAAAAGCAGTCTTGGGAATATCTTTGTCCTTGACTCTCAGTTGATGATAGCCTGATCTTAAGTCAGTCTTTGAATAAACACTTGAACCTTGAAGTTGGTCGAATAAATCATCGATCCTGGGTAATGGGTAACGATTCTTTACGGTGAGTTTATTCAGCTCCCGGTAATCGATACACATTCTGAAAGATCCGTCTTTCTTTTTAACAAATAAGACATGAGTTCTCCAGGGCGAAGTACTTGGTCGGATAAAACCTCGCTCTGCTAACTCTTATAGTTGGTTTGATAGTTCCTGCATTTCTGAAGGAGCTAGTCTTTAGGGTGCTCGGGCTACTGGTGCCACTCTTGGAATTAAATCAATTTGAAATACTACTTGGAGAACTGGAGGAAGGCCAGGTAGATCTTCATGAAAAACTTCTGAAAATTCTCTGACTACCGGTATATCTTCTAGTCGTTTTTTGTCTGACTTCTTCTCCATTACTTGGGCTACAAAAACTTGACATCCTCTGGATATATACCTTTTGATTTTAATACATGGTATAAGGCTTAGTCGAGTTTTACTTCGATTACCTCGTATAATCAAAGTTTCACCGTCGATAGGGATGTGGACGACTTTCTCGTCACAGATAATTCTAGCATGATACATAAATAACCAATCCATACCAATGACGACGTCAAAACAATCGAGTTTAATCGACATGAGTTCAATTTCGAAAGGTTGGTTTAGCAAGATCAGGGTGCAACCCTGGATAACGGTATTAGTGCCTACTTGGTTTCTATCGGCCATTTCAATGTCGTAAATGGTATCTAGTGTAATTGGTGGGATATTAAGATTAGAAGCAAGAGATATGGATACAAAAATTTTATCGGCTCCTGAATCAAATAATGATTTAGCTAGATGTTGGTTTAGAAGGAACGTACCCGTGACTACATTCAGGTCTTGGTGAGCGTTCCTGTCCCTCAGCAAGTATGCTCTTCCGTGGGCATTGTTGTTTGCCTTTGGGCACTGGTTTCTGTAATGTCCTTTTTCTTCACAGGCATGACATGTTACTGAAACTGGCTGCAGGTTGCTTACAGTGGCTGGCCCTTTGTTTCTGTAGTTCCTGGTCAGATGACCCACCTTGTTGCAAGTCTGACACTTGACAGTGCAAGGTCCTATGTGATGCAGGGTGCATTTCTTACACATGGGAAGGCTTCCAGTATACCTATTGTTTTTAGTTGGGGCGACAACATAAGCCCTGACAGTTTCTTGCCTTCTATTTTGTTGTTGTTGGTGATCATTGTTGCGGTTGTTATTGTTATTGTTACGGTTGTTTTGGTAGTTGTTATTGGTGAAGGTTCTTCTATCATCAAACTTTTGTTTGTGATCATTGGTTCCTTGTACAAAATTATGCTTTGTTACTTGATCCATTAACCTTTAGGTTATGGAAATGGCTTCCTCCAAAGTTTGAGGCTTTGAAGCGGTAATATTTCCTTCAATACTTCTGGGTAATCCCTCAATGAAGACTTCCATAAGTTTCTCAGAATTTGGCACCATAGTTGGGCATAGAACTGCCAATTCCTGGAATCTTCTAACATAAGTCTTGAGATCATTCCCTTTTACAGTCAGACTGTAAAATTCATCTTCCATTTTCTTGACTTTAGTTTGGGGATAATACTTCTTTATCAAGAGATTTTTAAATTCGGACCAGGTGATCTTGTAGGCTTCCTCTATTCCAATAGGTTGGGCGAATGAATTCCACTAGGACAAAGCTTCTTCAGTTAGAGTACCAGTAGCAAATTTTACTTTGCAGTCCTCGGTACAGTTACTACGGAGAAATACTGATTCAGTTCGTTCAAACCAGCGGATGAGGCCAACAGCGCCTTTCGTACCTTTAAAATTGAAATGTTGGCAGCTCATAAACTCTTTGTAGCTACATTTTCTTGTTCGGTGTTTCTATTTGTATTGTCAGCATTTGCCATGGTAGCAGCTTTTGCTTCCAGAGCTGCGGCAACACTATCAGCAACTAGTTTCCTGATGGCGGCCTAAGTCATGGCTGGTGCTGCAGATGTTGATGTCCTCTTGGGAGCCATTCTATTAACATTTACAAAACAACACATATTAAGAATTCATATAAAGATAGTCATATCACAAGTCATCATATAAAAATCAAAAATTTCATACTTAGTGATATTGAATTTATTTGACATATCATTGTATGGATTCTCATTTTGATGCAAGTTCTAACAAGGAAATACATATCCTTTGATATTACATTGTAGGTTATAACAGAAGATTTTAAAATCGACATACTAGCAAGCATTTAACTCATTAGATTTCTCGGGGACTGGTTTGCTTCAGTGGTTGTAGTATGATCCATAACAAATTATAAACATATCTAGAAGTCTTAGATTCCAAAAAATTTATGCTCAATGTCTTGATCATTAATTATATCCGGATACAAAAGTTCAAGAAAACCGGATGGTAAGAGAATCATAGTATTCCCGGATACATATGATATGAGTTAATACAGGGTATAGGATATACAACCACGACATACATAAATCGACATCATAAACAACGAAGTATAATGGAATCATCACTGTATTAAGTCATAAACAACTTGTCTTACATATTTTACATAGTCAAAATTTCACAAGTGTCATTATTTATGCCACACATCCAGTGGTTGGATTCTAACAAAAGCTGTAAATGATAAGGATTTAGTCTAGTAGTCTGGTGGTCATCCATTATGGTTCTTTAGCTTACGGATCTTGTCTAGAAGACTCTTCATATATGCTCGATGGCGAACCTGGATATCCTTAATGATCATCTCCAGAGTAGAAATCCTGACGCGAGTAAGAACAATCTCATCGTCATGTCTTATTTGCTCTCTCTGAAATCCATAAATTTGAGTACGGGCTTCTTGAAGTTCGGTTTCTAGTTGGTCAAAATATCGCTGTATGATTACTCGACCGTTACCAAGACCTTCTACCTTATCTTCTATGTGCTCAATGCGCTCAAGATGGATCTCAT
>BQNB010152704.1:0-15736 GCA_026074375.1 Tanacetum coccineum
ATTCAAATATTCACTAAAATGGATTCAAAATATTTGATTATCATATGCATTGTTTGGAAATGAATTTAAAATTGACTGGGATTTTTTTAATGTTCATATGAACTTTATTCGTAAAGTTTTCTCAAAAACATAACAGTAAGGTCAATTGAAAGATTCAGTTTACTTTATTTTTGTGAGAAAAATTCATCGGTAATTCATATAAACGCTAGAAAATCTCAATCTATAAAAAAATTATAATAAAAAATCTTGGTTACAGTTTTTGTCATGTTATAAACCAACATTCCAACAATATCTCAACATGGATGGAATATCTAATAATGCCAACCTTTTATTCTCATAAAAGGCTTATGATATATGTACCCCCTCTAAATCACCATTTGTACCCCTCCGGGTTTTTTCCGGTTTTTTTTTGTATTTTATTTTTTATGTATTTTTATAATTTTGTATATGTTATAAAACTGTGACACGGAAAAAACGGAACGAAAAATATAAAGTTTAACAGGTCAAAAGTATGAAAATGTCAAAAATTACGGAACATAAATTGATAAAAAACTGCGTTGCACTGTAAAAAGATGGTACAAAATAAATTTTTTGTACCTTTTTGACACTATTCATGGGGCAGGGGGTACCAATAGGGGTACCCATAAGTCTATTGTTAGATTGTTTAACGTTATCCCTTATAATACAATATAAGTCAAAGTCTTTGATTAAAGTAATCCATCAAGTCACTTCAAGTCACTTCAAGCAATAATTTACTAATTATCTTCCTCTCTCGTACTCCCTCCGTCCCTAAATAAGTGTCCACTATTGACTTTTGAAGTCAAACTTTCGCAACTTTGACCTTAATTATTTCTTTTTGTGTTATATAATACTTGATGAAAAATATATGAATTGATTGGGTTTTAAATGTATTTTCATTGATATAGTTTTCATTAAGTATTATATAACATAAACAAAATAATTTAAGGTCAAAGTTGATGGAAAAATACTCTAAAAGTCAATAGTTGACACTTATTTAGGGACGGAAGGAGTATTTCTTTTCAATTCAAATGTGATAATAAGGTAGTTATCATCTATCAAATTTGTCTTGGTCAAGCATCTTTATCACCAATAATTGCTATAGTAACTTTGACTAAGTAGTATATTCTTAATCAAAAGTCATTCATTTCACCAGCTCTCTGTCGCAAACTGTTCACATGCAAAACTAAGGATAAAAGCCAATACTTGTTCTTATAATTTTAACTAAATTTCCAAAAATGAATTCACCACAAGCAATGATTTTCTCATCATCTTCCTTTCTTATTTATTTTCTCTTTTACGGTCTCGCGATAACATGTCTTACTTCCGCCACCATCTCTGCTTCCTATGGCGGTAATGAGACTGATTATCTCGCCTTGTTGTCATTTAAGTCAATGATCACCCACGATCCATACAAAGTTCTAACCTCGTGGAACCATTCCTTTCATTTCTGTGACTGGAGTGGTATTTCATGTGGAAAGCGGCACAAACGAGTGACTGCTTTATGGCTGGATTCGCAAGGCTTAGAAGGCTCGTTGTCTCCTTATGTAGGAAACCTCAGCTTCCTCCATGAGCTTTCTCTCAGGAACAACAGCTTTCATGGAACCATTCCTCATGAACTGGGTCATCTATCCAGGCTACTTTATCTCTATCTAGATGAAAACAGATTCAGTGGAGTCATTCCAACAAACTTATCTAGTTGTTCTAACCTCGAAAAGCTTTGGCTCGGTGGAAATAAGCTAGTTGGGAGCATACCCAAGGATACGAGTTTATTCTCGAAACTTACAATGCTTGTCATTTACGACAATAAGTTAACAGGTGGAATCCCACCTTTCTTGGGGAATATTACATCAATGGAAACGTTCTCTGCTTCCAGGAATCCGTTGGGTGGGAGCATTCCAGATATCGTGGGTCTTTGGAAAAGCTTGAAGATATTTTACTGTACTGAGTGCAACTTATATGGAAGCATCCCACGTTCCATTTTCAACCTCTCACTCCTAGTTAATTTTTCCGTAGCTGTTAATCACCTCACTGGTAGTCTTCCTTCAGAAATTGGTAATCAGCTCCCAAATCTTGAACGCCTTCAGTTATGGGGTAACGAACTCACCGGAGTTCTTCCACCTTCTATTTCTAATTTTTCTAAATTAGGATTACTTGAAATAAGTCACAACAATTTTAGTGGGAAGTTGACAATCAATTTTTCAAAACTAAGAGAAATTCAATTTATACATTTACAAAATAACAACCTCCATGGACGCGGAGAAGCTGATGACATGAGGTTTATTGATTCTTTAAAAAACTGTACAAGATTAGTAGAGTTGACTCTTGGTGCATGCAATCTTATAGGAGTGCTTCCAACATCAATAGGAAATCTTTCTCGTCAACTCACCTATCTAAGTGTAAGACACAATCAATTATTTGGAAACCTCCCTGCAAGTATAGGTAGTCTAGTTGGCTTGACCACTTTATTTTTAGACTCTAATCGATTCAAAGGAAAAATTCCCAATACCATTGGTAAACTCACCTTTCATTGTTGACTGAACTTTATTTATATTCCAACAAATTAGAAGGTCATATTCCATCAAGCCTTGGGAATTATACAAACCTTAATGGGTTAGAACTGCGGACATAGACTTCAGTGGCAAATTACCAAGAATCTTCCTAAATTCCATCACTTAACTTAAAAATTTTTTTTTTTTTGATCTTTCTCAGTTGTTGAGCGGCTTGTTTTTCTTATAATAAAATTTTCCAGGCACATTAACTAGTATCATTGGTGAGTGCATTAGCCTTACAGAGTTATACCTTAGTGGCAACATATTTCAAGGCATAATACCATTTTCATTTAGTTCCTTGGGAGGATTGGGGGTACTAGACATTTCTGATAATAATTTATCAGGCAAAATTCCCCAATTTTTAGACAAATGGAAATCCTTAGAATTTTTGAATCTATCCTTTAACGACTTTGAGGGTGAAGTACCGGTTGTAGGAGTGTTTTCCAATGCAAGTGCATTTTCGGTTTTGGGGAACGACAGGCTTTGTGGTGGGTTGGTTACACTTGAGTTACCCAAATGCAAGGAAAAAGGTAGGAAGAAAAAAAGGGTTCCTTTTTTCATATTTGTCATTGTGATTACACCCACGTTGCTCATCGTATTATGTTGTGTGTATCTATTGTGTAAGAAGAAACGCAACAGTCAACCATCTCAATCTTCAGGGAATGAAAGGTTCTTGAAAGTTTCATACAATGAGCTTCTCAAGGCTACTGGCGGCTTCTCTACGGCAAATTTGATTGGCGAGGGTGGGTTCAGCTCTGTTTATAAAGGAATCCTCGATTCTGATGTTGATAAATTTGTTGCGGTCAAAGTTCTACATCTTCAAAATCGAGGAGCCCACAAAAGTTTTATAGCAGAATGTGAAGCATGGCGGAATATTCGACACCGTAATCTGTTGAAGATTATAACTGCATGTTCAAGTGTTGATTTTCAACGCAATGATTTCAAAGCTTTGGTGTACGAGTTTATGCCCAACGGAAGTGTACACGATTGGCTTCATTCAAGTGCAAATACATCAAAACTCAACCTTCTACAAAGAATAAATATTCTCAAAGATGTTGCAACTGCGCTTGATTATCTTCACAATCGCTGCCAAACAACGATTGTTCACGGTGACTTGAAGCCTAGCAACATTTTACTTGATGATGATATGGTTGCTCATGTTGGAGACTTTGGTTTAGCTCGACTACTTGGTACAGACTTAAACCAAAATAGCTCAACCGGGGTTAAAGGAACAATTGGTTATGCACCTCCAGGTAATTCCACTTTTATACCATGATGATTATATTTACTTACATGTTACAGTCTGTAAATTAATTAATTAATTGTTTTTTATTTGTAGAGTATGGTATCGGGAGCGAGATGACAAGTAGTGGGGACATCTACAGTTTTGGAATATTATTACTAGAGGTGATGACTGGGAAAAAGCCAACAGACGGCATGTTTAATGAAGGTCTTAGCCTTCATAAATTTGCTTACATGGCATTACCAGATCATGTAATCGATGTCATTGATAATGATGCAATTGTGTTGCAAAGTACGGAAGAGAATGCAAAGAAAGTGGAAGAATGTTTGATTGCAACTATCAAGATTGGAGTATCATGCTCTCTGGATTCCCCACCACAGCGAATGAAAATAGAAATCGTTGTCACTGAATTGCAGCGTATTCTCGATGTGCTTCAAAATATATGAGGTACTATGTTCTCCCTTTTTGTAGAATGTGATTTTATACGAGTTGGTCAATAAATCATCACTAAAATGGTTCTATTCTTGTCTTTTTGAACTCTGCCAGGTCTAAATGTCTAATACCAAGCTTGCTCTGTGAAGTTGAAAGTAACTGCAACAAGGAGGAGTGCATTTAGTAGATAAATAAATGTTATGTTGTCAAGCATGTTTGTAAGTGTGGTTTAATTTTCTTGTTGCTTAAATGTAAGAGATGTAAGAGTACGTTTAGTGACGCATCATATGTGTGAAACTCGTTTATGATTATGTGTGGTTTAATTTCCCTCAATCCAATATGTAGTGTTGAATTCGACTTAAGTTTTACTTACCACAATATTGTCTTAATCATATTGTTCGATTTCTTAACTTAACTATTCTGATGTCATTCCTGTTCTTTCTCCTCTTCTTATTGGAAGTAATAAGGGTTTCTAGTAGTGTATGATTCAATTTTATAAAAAGTTAAAGTTTTCATGTTTGCCCCAAAATGAAAAATGATTCTTGTGCAAGGATTGTTTGTTTGAGATAAAAAACCAAAGAATACAAATTTGGGACTATCTGAAATTTATAAAAACTCGGAAAAAGTTATGGCTATTTGAACTTTTCATTTATCAGAACAACGTCAGTACCTCCCAATGTTTTCTGTGGGAGATGATTGTTGCAGGTATGCTTTTCGGCTGCAGCAATTAATCATGTGGAAGTGTGTACTGCCCAAAAATCCAAGTATACGTTTCTTAGGAATTTATATTATTTTAACATAACTTAACCTGAACCATTTTATATGGGTCGATGTAGCAAAAAAAACAGCTCCAAGGGGCTTGTTGCAGCTCTGTAAAGTATAGAAAAAAAATTATATAATTTTTTTGGTACTTCCCATCAATTAGTCAGTATGTTAATTATGAGTACAAATGTTCCAAATAATTTGATTTGGGAGGTTTTATGTACTGGGCACCGTTTTTTTCTTCATGTTACTATTTTATTTACCAATCATAAGTAAAATGGGTCGAAATAGCCATCTGTACCAGTGTTGGTTAGTTGCTGTACTGACTGTTTTTGGAACCTGGTAACACTAACAGATGATTTTCGCTGGACCAGTTAGAGCTTCAAGGTCAACATCTGCAGCGGAAGAAGGTGACACAGTGTTTGATGCCAACAGCTGATCATTTTATTTCGGCAGTGAAGAGGCTTCCATCCAGAAGGAAAAACATCAAGTGACAAAAAACACTGGTACGTGTAATGTGCACAAAACGTTTTGGATCAGTCATAGTTATATACTTTTCTGATTTGTGGATCAACATCAATTCATCATCACAGGTTGAAAGAAAAAAAGCCATCTAAGAGTATTGCAGTAATACTCAATGGGGGGGTCAACGGCATCTGAAATCCGGAGATGCCAGAGGTACAAATTAATTTTTCCGCATGGGTCAAATTGCTAATTTTAGAGAAATTACAAACTTGACCCATTCTTTATTTCACGTGGATCAACACGTGACAATTAATTAAAGCAATTTGACGATGACGAAGAACGGAGGGTTATTCTTCTAGTTTAGTGTATGAATCATAACATTTTAGCAATTTTTAGAGAAATTACAAACTTGACCCATTTTTGAAATAAACTTTTAAAAATGGGCACATTCTTTCATAGGTCCCATATCAGACGGGTCAAATTTCCCTCAAACCAATATGTGGTGTTCAATTCTACTGAAGTTTTACTTGCCATAATAATACAATATTGTCTTAATCATATTGTTCGATTTCTTAACGTGACAATTCTGATGTTATTACTGTTCTTTCTCCTCTTTTGATTGGAAGCGATAAGGGTGTCGAGTAGTGTATGACAAGTTGACTAACCGAAGCAGTAAGCAATTTTGGAATGTCAAAATTACTATCAGAACAAAGTCAGTACCTCCCAATATTTTCTGTGCGAGATGAATTGTTGCAGTTATGCTTTTCGTTTGCAGCCATTAGTTATGTTTAAGTGAATAATGCCCAAAAACCCGAGTATTCTTTTTTTAGGAGATCATATAGTTTTAACTTAACCTGAACTGAACCATTTTATACAGTCGATGTAGCCAGAAAAACCGCTAGCTCCAAGGGGCTTGTTGCAGCTCTGTAAAATAAAAGAAGAAAATTACATAAGTTTTTTTTGGTACTCTACATTAATAAGTTAAATATATATCATTAAAAGTATTTGATTTGGGAGGTTCTATGTACCGGGAACCTTTTTTTTCTCCAAGTTACTTTTTTATTTACCACTCATAAGTAGAATGGGTCGAAATAGCCATCTGTACTAGTGTTAGTTGCTGTACTGACTGTTTTTGGAACCTGTTAACCACCCAAAATATTTCTATCTGGGCCAACGCTTCAAGGTCAACATCTATTGCGGAAGAAGGTGACAGTGTTCGATGCCAACAGCTCATCATTTTTATCAAGGCGGTGAAGAGGCTTCCATCCGGAAGAAAGAACCACAAGTGAAAAAAACACTGGTATGTGTAATGTGCACAAAACCATCATATAGTTATATGTTTTTCTAGTTTGTGGATCATCATCAATTCATTATCACAGGTCGAGAGAACAAAGCCATCCCAATTTCAACATATTAGCTGAAACTTACTATTGTTTTATATAGAATAGAAAATCACTTTTTTAAAACAAAGTTGTCATTATACATTGTTTCTACCAAAATAGCCACCAATTTGTAAATGAGCTATACCAGGAGTTCTCCTTGAACTTTCATATCTGCTTCTTTTATTATCATAGTCTCTGTAGTCTCATCCACTTTTCTGACCAACAAGGGAGGTTCTGGTTAACCTTTAGTTAGGCCAAAGTAGCTTCATCTTTCACAGCTCACTAGTCACCATCCTATAGATACCAAACCTCATTCTTCACGTCCCTTATAAGTTTTAATAAGGAGTAATACGCTGCAACATCCAAGTACAAACTCAGTATTAAGTATGGGCGCAAATCTGATATAACCTTCATACGCAAAATACAATCTCAAACAGCCAAGTTACCTCTAAATGTGAGGTAGAAGCATATCTAGCAAATCGTTCTTCTTCAGTGATACTTTCTGCAACATTAACAAACATCACAATTACATCAAACTGTACATGTTACATTACATTAAAACGATGACTTGAAGTAATTAACTCTTACCTGAATCAAACGTTTTGCTTCCACTTGAATCACGGTACTTTCTGCTTTTATTTTGTCCACTACTTGATACACCACTTCCAACGTCATCTTAATCAGCGAGTGAGGTTTTTTCCACATCTTCGTCCATAGATGCCATCATAGAAGAAACTTTTGCTCTAGGAACTTTAAATGATCCTTCAACTCGTTTTGCACTTGCAAGAACATCTAATCCTGAAACGTAGTAAAATTTGTGTTATTAAAGAAACTGAAAATGAATGACTCTTCAAAATGTTAACACTCAAACAATGAGCCTGTTACAAATATGGTACCGAACTTGAGAAAAGATATAAGTAGAGTGTAAACCAGAGAAACTAATCCTTATAGCTTTTATAACCAAACTTCAGAAAGATAACGCCTTTAGATATGTGGTTCTTATCTTGACGCAGAACAAGGCAACATACAACATATTAGCTTCAAGCATGCCTAAAATATACCAAGACGTACTGTATATGGATAACCTTATGCTTAATTTATCCAGTTATTCATTATCGAAAGACCCAACTCATAAGTTCTTTATATAAGCTTAACCAAACACCCCCTAAATCCCATATTCCCATGACAGTTATCCCTCTCACAAACTCACGCTGCTCTACACATGATAATTAGGGAAAAAACAAATACACCCCAATGTATAACGCACTTTGACAGCTTATAACCTAAACACCTTCAATAAGCTTTTTTTTCCTTTTTTTATACCCAATAACTTATTAACCTCTTTTAAATAAGCCTACCCAGTTTTGTAAAGCGCGGACTACAAAGTAATCAGTGATAACAAGCTACAAGGTCAGTGACCAGGGCGAGTTGACCAGAATCTGCAAAAAGATTCAATTTAGTCAAAACTTGGTCAGCTCGAAACTAACTCGTACAAAACTCGATTTGATGCATTTTGAAACTAACTCGTACAAAACTCGATTTGATGCATTTTAACAAGTGTGTTAACGTTTCTAAACATATGTCTAGGGTCCATGAACAATTATATAGTCCTATAAACATGTCATACTTTCCTTTACCCTCGGGTAGGGGTATTGTTGTTGTTGTATAAACATGTCATACTCATACACATAGCTTTTGTGTATTATTCTGGTGAATCACGCCTAGAACGCCGATGATCACCACTTCTAGAACTTCTTGATGAAGGGGTGACACGTTGCAACATACGAGTACAAAATCAGTATTAGGTATGAGCGGAAATCTGATATAACATTCATACGCAAAATACAGCTTTGATTGCCATACACAAAAGTTTGATCATGTTCACAAAATTAAAAGAGATTATCTCAAACAACCAAGTTAGCTCTGAAAGTGAGGTAGAAGCATATCTAGCAGACCCGGCTATTCTGGCCAAGACCCAGCTATATCAGGCGAGACCCGACTATATCTGGCAAGACCCGGCTATATGTGTAACTGGTGTCTATAAAACACTAATGTATTGATATGGCGCAGGCAGGTCCATTTAAAACACTAATGTCAATTTGACTAAAAAATATGCCTTGCTTCTAAAAAAGAAAAAACAAAACAGAGGTATTTTATTAAAGGGCAAATGGTCTGAAAAAACATCGACGTTGTCATGTTTTCCTTTTGTATGCTATCAACTTTTAATTTTTCTATAGAATTCAAACACTTTGCTAATCTTCCTATTGTAGCACTAATTAACAAAAAATCTGACGTGGCACGATTTTAATAAAGTTTTTCTGCTATACTTTTTTTTTGCCAATGTTATATATGGCCCATATACTTCATTTTGTACAAAATCCACCCCTTTAACCCAATGATTCAACCTGTTCTTCATCTTCCATTCAACCTCTTCCACCACCGTCAGACCACCATACCTCCTCCTCCCAACCACCACTTTCTCCACTCTCTGCCATCAGTGGACCCCACTTCCCTCTCCACACTCCCTATACCATTCCAGTCACAACCACCCTATTCCTGACCAACAAAATCCACCTTTAAAAAAATCACAACACATTATGATTTTAGCCCGACTCATGTCGAAAACAAGCAAAAGAAAACAACCGATCTCGATTTGGTTTTTCTTTGTGACGTGAGGGTTTTTTTGTGAGACTGGGATGTGGGTTATGATTTGTTCTCATTTTTAATTAAGATTTTGATTTGTGATCTTGATTGTGAACGGATCTGTAATCATGCGGGAAAAAAAATGGTTAACCAGCACCTTAATATTATACAACCGCAACCCCAACCGCCTTTTCCTCCTCTTCACTAATCGCAAACTGTGCATTCCTCACCAACCCCTCCATCTCAACTCTCAACTTATCAACCAACGCCTTAATATTATCCAAATCCTTAATCACAATAAAACTCCCCATCCTCATCGCATTAATCAATTCCCGTTGTCCTTTCAACTCCGTCTCATACTTTTTCCACAACGAATTAACCCATTTCCCCATCGACCCTAATGGCACAGCGGCCGCAGGATCCAAAGCCGTAACCAACGGAGGCGCAGAAACAGCAGCTGCAACAACAAAATAAATCAAAACAGTACTAAACGTAACAGCAAATATCACATTACACAAACGCCTCCACGTCTCCACATTCCTCATCTTCTTAACAACATTCCCCTCTGCAGTTTCTTCAACATTTTCACCTAGCGCGCATAAACCGCGTGAAAAAGCTCGAAAACTCCTCATTAAAAAAACCCTCACAACCCTCAAACCTTTTCAAATAATCCAACGTAACCAAATAATCTCCATCCTTATCAAATTGATTAATCCCCACATTCAAAAAACTCAAACCAGTACAAAAGTCCAAAGTCAACAAACTAAGGTCAAAAAAGTCTTGAACGAAAACAAAAAGCTCATCATTATTCCATATATCTTCTTTACTGTCGATCAAGATATTAACAACTTCTTGGTTCATGTCAAGTAAACTAGTTGTCACTTCTTTTAATGAGTTTAAGGAAAGTGACCAGACTTCACCTTCGAGTGCAAGTGAGTTAATGGCACGATATGTACGATACTGGAGATTGGTGTCGAAGGATTGGAGATTTGGGTCGGATTTGAGGGCGTCTTGGTATGAGTTTAGGTCTTAGGTTAAGGTTAGTTTTGAGGATGGAGGTTTGCGTAATATCGTCCAGCGTTATTTAGTGACGGGTGTGTGGTGTCTTCAAAGTGTGAATTGTTAGAGATTTGTGCTGCCTGGTTTTACGTGAACTAATTTAATTACTGCTCACTGTCTTCTTTGTGCTGCCTGATGAGGATGATGATGGTGTCGTTGGTTTTGAGGATTGAATGCAACCCATTTTGGATGGTTTGGGTGAATGAGGGAATTGGCTGAAATGGAGTCAAGTTGAATTGGACCGAGGGACATGATAATGGTTAAAGGGTGAAAAATGTTAATAAATAAAGTATAGGGGCTACATATTATAACGGAAAAAATATTAAAATTGGAAAGTTTTATTAAAATCGTGTCACGTCAGATTTTTTTGTTAATTAGTGCTACAATATGATAGGAAGATTAACAAAGTGTTTGAATTTTATAGAAAAATTAAAAGTTGATAGCATACAAAAGAAAAACGTGACAACTTCGATGCTTTTTCAGACCATTTGCCCTTTATTAAATAGCCAAAAATGAATAATTATGGTACAATAACGAGCATGTTTGTGTGTTATACGATCGTTATGGATAACACCACTTGCACCTAGCACTCCTAACGGTAATGTTTTGAATACCGGGTCTCTAATCGAGTAATGGGTCTTCTTTTACCAGGTTCGACCAACGGTACAAACCCACAGTCTTCCACAACAGAAAAGAAAATATAAATATATTTGCAGAATGATTAGAAATAGATATATATATATATATATATATATATATATATATATATATATATATATATATATATATATATATTTATCATGAAACATTTCATATTTTGAGCATAAAAACTATTTATTAACAAATATAACATGTAAAAAATAAAATTACGTCACAAATATATACAATTAACATGCTTTATTTGTGAAAAAACCGAAATCCCGTCGGGTCTCGAGAACCGGGTTGACCCGCGTCACTCCAAACCCGGCGGGTCTAACCGGGTTTTGAAAATATGAAACCCGGTTTAATTTGACCTGTTTTTTCGACCGGAACCGATTGAACCGGCTGAGTTGAACCGGTTTCAAAACATTGCCTAACAGGACTAAAGGTGACTAAATTAAAAGAAATAAAAGTAAAAGGACTAAAGTTGACAATATTACAATCCTTTTAACTTACATATAGCAAAATAGTTGAATACTTGAATCATTACACTACAGCCTTCAGAATCAATAAACTGATCATTTTTTATAAGTTTTGATCGAAATTTGTGATTGATTGATTGTATTTGATGCTTACACATATAGAATAATATATAACAAGAGAAGATGAAGTTATCACCGAGGAAGGTGGAGAAGTTGATGTTACATAATGCTGGTTTTTTAGCTCAGAAGCGTCTTGCGCGTGGTTCGCGTCTTAACTATACCGAAGCCGTTGCGTTAATCGCTACTCATGTAGCACATCCATCCTAAAATTATTGTCCCCCAACAAAAAAAAACACATAATTATTAGCGTTTTTGCTCTCGTACTTTTTGCAGAATAATAGTTTAACCCTTATTAATTTGCAGTGTATAACACATTGGATTTTAGAAATGATTTATAGTTAAGGCTGGTGTGTTTGGAATTTGGATGCGAGCTGAAGCTTATCAAAAGATTTTATAAGCTCAAGCTAATAAAAACGAGCTCAGGGCTTTCCGGGGCTTAGGGCTTAAGCTTTTGAAATAAGCTAGCGTATAAAATAAGTCTTGTTTGTCACACATGCTTATGAAAGTTTTTATAAGCCATAAGCCTTCATAAGCCTAAGCCCATAGAAAAGGGCTTATGGGAGCTTATAGCTAGTCGAATTACTTAAATACCCTCCAAAATATAATGGATTATCAGCTATATGTGAATTAATTTGACGTATCTTTATGCGATTTTACATTAATAAGCATCAGCTCCAACTGATTCGCCAAATACCTTTTATAAAAATATAAGCTTCATCTTTCTGCTTTTAATATAAGCCTCGGCTTCAGCTCTGGTTCAGCCCGCCAGCCCATTGCGCCAAACATACGGTGTGTTGTTGTTTCATTTTTAATATCGGAATGAATTGTAGATTTGAGAAATTATGTATCGGTACGCCTAACAATATGATGACGACATGTGGCATTACTGGTGATACAAATGTCGAGAGAGTAAATGTGAATGCCATGAATTAGACATACTTTTTGTAACACCCCAAAAGCCGAAAGCAGGTTTACCTCAGAGGTGTTTGTCTAAGCTTAGGGGTTGTTTGTTTAGGCTTATATAAGTTCATTATGTCATAATAAACTTATATAAGCTGAAAAGTTTTAACATAAGCCTTACAAAGTGAGTTTATGAAACGTAAGCCCAAAACCAAATAACCCATAAGCCGAAACAAACACCCCCTTATTGAAAATTTGATAGGCTAAGTTGAGCTTATGAGTTTATCAAATTCTCAACAAGCTCATCAAATAAGCTTAGACAAACACCCTCGTAAAAACTAGGGGGAATGGTACTAGTAGCCACTACTTTAGACTCATAAGAAGCTCAAATGACTTATCTGATACCGATGTGGGACGGGTTGTTACATTTTTAGGTATATATCATAACTTGATCGATTTTAGTTTGTATAATTCATTAATTCCTGTGTGAAAAGACTTTTGTGTGAAAGACTTTTAGCTTAAGTACTTGCGTACTTCGTCTCGAACGTGTACTTTGCACTATTGATGTAGATTGTTTTGCAAATTTGTCGTGAGATTTATTAACTTCTCGTATTTGTTATGGATATTTTTGAAAAGTTCTAAATCTGTTTCGATTATGAAGTATTGGTTAGAGGAAAGATGTTGAGTTCCACGTTTAAGTTACAAGTAGGACCTTTCAAATGAATGGTATTAGATTTTGTAGCATCAATATTCTTCTACTTGTTAAAATGAAAGTAGTTATGGTTCATTGCTGCTTTTGTAACTCCAAACCCGGCGGGTCTAACCGGATTTTGAAAATATGAAACCCAGTTTAATTTGACCCGTTTTTTTGACCGGAACAGTTGAACCGGCCGGGTCAAATCGGGTTTCAAAACATTGCCTAACAGGACTAAATGTGACTAAATTAAAAGATATAAAAGTAAAAGGACTAAAGTTGACAATATTACAATCCTTTTAACTGACAAATAGTTGCCCATTTCAGTCAACACTACAGCCTTCATTATCACTCACAATCTCAATCGCTAGTAAGTTTTCAAAATCAATAAACTGAACATTTTTTATAAGTTTTGATCGAAATTTATGATTGATTGATTGTATTTGATGCTTACACATATAGAATAATATATAACAAGAGAAGATGAAGTTATCACCGAGGAAGGTGGAGAAGTTGATGTTACATAATGCTGGTTTTTTAGCTCAGAAGCGTCTTGCGCGCGGTTCGCGTCTTAATTATACCGAAGCCGTTACGTTAATCGCTACTCATGTAGTACATCCATCCTAAAATTATTGTCCCCTACAAAAAAACACACATAATTATTAGCGTTTTTGCTCTCTTACTTTTTGCAGAATGACAGTTTAACCGTTACTAATTTGCAGTGTATGACACATTGGATTTTAGAAATGATTTATAGTTAAGCCTGGTGTGTTTGGAATTTTGGATGCGAGCTTATGGGAGCTTAAGCTTTTATAAGCTCAACCTAATGAGAACGAGCTTTGGTGTGTTTGTTGTTTCATTTTGAGTATTTGAATGAATGGTAGATTTGAGAAATTATTTATAGGTAAGCCTAACAATATGATGACGTCACTCGGCTGATGATACAGATGTAGAGAGTGTAAATGTGAAAGATATGTTTCAATGAATTAGACATACTTTTTGTAACGCCCCCCAAAGCGGGAAGCAGGTTGGCTTACTTGGTTTTGGGCTTATGTTTCTCAGCTCAATTTTTGTGACCTATTTTGAAAATTTTCAGCAGATATAAGGTGAAAACATTCAATATAAGCTACAAAAAGTGAATTTATGAAACATAAGCCCAAAACGAAATAACCCATAAGCCAAAACAAACACTTTGTGTTAGCTTGTTAACCAAGCTTATGAGCTTGTATAGGTTTAGAAAGCCCCATAAGCCCACTTTTTTCAGCTAATAAGCTTATCTTGTTGAGCTTATGCCTTTAAATAAGCTATAAGTTCAACTTGATAAGCTCATAAGCCGAAAAAATCGGCCTTGACAGTTTTTCTAAATGCACAAAGCTTGGTAAATAAGCTAACACAAACACCCCTTGAAAATTTTATAGGCTAAGTTGAGCTTATGAGCTTATCAAATGTTCAATAAGCACATCAAATAAGCTTAGACAAACACCCTCCTAAAAACCATGGGGAATGGTACTAGTAGCCACTACCTTAGACTCAAATGACTTATCTGATACCGATGTGGGAAGGGTTATTACATTTTTAGGTATATTACTTTGCACTATTGGTGTAGATGTTGTTGCAAGTTTGTCGTTAGATTTATTAAGTTCTCGTATTTGTTAGGTAAAAGATGTATGTGTTGGATTAAGATTAGAAGTCTTTGCTGTCATACACTGTATTTATAGATAAATATGTATCTGTATTATTCATAGGACAAATTGCAGGCCCAAGACTTATAATATTTAAGCCTGCAAACATAGGAAGCCTAGGCCAAAGTCCAACAGGCGTATTAGGTAATTAAATTAGGTATTTGACAGTTAAAATTGGTTGCTGTCAGTTATACATTGAAAAGGCATGACTTTTGGTTCAATATGAACCATCACACCTTTTTCATTGCACCTGTTCAAAACCTATATATAGGAAAACATTGTATCACAGAAATTTAGTATATAGAGTGTGTTTTATATTACCTTGTGTCATTTCTATTGTGCTATTACCATATATATTCACTTTCACCCACTACAATTCATAGTCCCAAACACCCTTTATATCAGAACATGGATAGGATAAATTCTTCTTATGGAAAGTGGCGAAAGCCATTGAGATATTCAAATGGCATACCCAATAGATGGGTCAATAAATGGCATCAGAGCGAAATCCTGGGAAGACCACTAAGAAGGATTGCACAAACTGAATTTACACAAAGACAGAATAAGAGAGAAAAGGAAGAGAAGATAGGCAGATGTATGAGACAAATAACAAGAGATTGCAGGAACTTGTTGAAGAAAAAACTTGAAGAAGTTGAAGCCTTT
>BQNB010152706.1:0-15736 GCA_026074375.1 Tanacetum coccineum
CACTCACACTAGCTCCTAGGTCAACGAGGGCTTTATAAAAACAAATGTTATTAATTAAACAAGGCAAGATAAAGCTCCCTGGATCTTTTTCTTTCTGAGGCGGTATGTCATCATAAGCATCTAGAATATTTGCTCCATGTGCCTACTTTAAACCATCACAACAGTAGTTGTGCAGTCGCCTTGGGAAGGGGACTGTTTCGGGAAATATGAATCTGTGTTGTGATTCCGATACGGCGTATGGACATGTTCTATAAGGCGTATCTCAGATAAATTAGTTGTAGCAGTTGAGATCGATTTCACTTGGTCTCTCGGATTTGTTTCTGTGGAGCCAGGTAGACTTCCGAACCTCCTTTCTTGTAATACTTTACTCATTTGTCCGATTTGTAGTTCCAAGGTTTTAATCGATGCTCCTTGATTTCGTATAGCTGCATTGGTAGAAGCTCGGATTTCTTTGATGATGTTCGAGTTCTCTTCGTGTCTCTTAGCCGATTCGGCCATGAATTTGGCCAGTGATTCTTCCATAGTTTCTCTTCGAGCAGGGCACGAAGAATTTCCGTTATTGCGTTTGTAGAATCCTGGTCCTGCTGCTCTGTTTTGTCCTCCAGGTTGATAGGGTGCACCAAACTGTGTGTAGTAGGATTCTTTTAGAGTTTTTCCTTCTTCCTTTTGTGGACAATCCTTTGTATAGTGTGGTCCCTTGCATAGTTCGCATCCGACCTGAGCAGCATATACTTTCTCATTAACCTTCTTTATTTCCCGTCCGAGATTGTTGAGTTGGGCTTGGATAGCAGCAAGCCCGTCAGAAGTTTCAGTACTTCTGGTTCTTGAAGATGTTCCATTGTGCCATTTTTGGGAGTATTCGGCCATTTCTTGGATGGCTGTTTTAGCAGCAACAACAGTTTTTGAAGGTATAACACCCTTTGAGTCCAGGATTTGTCGAGTTGAAACATCAAGCCCGTTATAAAACAAGATGACTTCCTGCATGTCAGTTAGGTAATGTTGAGGACACTTCATTAGCAGTTCTTTAAATCTTTCCCATGCACGAAAAAGACTTTCATCGGGTTCCTGCTGGAAGTTGTTGATTTCCTCTATTTTCTTTGCAGTACGGGCAGGTGGACATTATTTATTTTGAAACTTAGTTTTGAGAACTTCCCAGGTTGTAATCGAGCCTGATGGTTGGTTCCTTAGCCATCTGCTTGCGGCTCCAGTATGAGATACGGGGAAGGCTCGTAGCACGATTTGATCTTGAGTTACTTTTGGGATGTGAAATAAGTCAACAATATCGAGAACCTTTTCTATGTGCTCGTTTGCATCTTCTTGTTCTGAGCCACTGAAAGTGTTGTCACAAAGTTCTTTAATAAATTGCCCCTTTAATTCGAAAGGGGTGTCTTGGTTGATTGTGGGCCTAGTGACGCCCGACCCGTAATCCTCTCGGGTTTTGCTCATGTATTGTTCCATTGTTTTCGCCATTATTTCTGTAACTTCTTCTTCTATATGCTCTTCGATTTTAGAAAGTTGATCGTCCTCCGGTGGATTTAATTTCACGAGGCTTGGGTTATCGAAAAGCTTCCTTCTTGAGAGGAGTACCCGTTCAGTATTTTCGAGAGGTGAGGGTAGTTCTTTAATAGAGCTTCGTGTCATGCACCACCTGAAACAGAGAATTAATTAGTAGGATATGCTCTTACGAGAAGGAAGACAGAAATTTAAACACAAAAATCAATTCTTAGTTCTGTATACTGTATCAGATGACCGATACGCCGTATTCTATTGATTAGTAATACGTCGTATGAGTCTGTTGAATAGCAGTAAGCCGTATCGAGTTCATTGAATATGCCATATGTTTGGAAGAACAAATACGCCGTTTAGACAGTAAAAACAACACGTTGTCCTGAGTAGAAGGTTAAATACGCCGTATCAAGTGATCAGTCAGAACAAAATACTATATAAAACACAATTAAACGCAATAAATTAAAGCACACAATTAAACTAAACAATTAGTAGTTAAAGATCAGAATTAATAATTTTACACTAAACAAGTTAAAGGTTAGAAATACTAAAAAGAATAAAGATTAAACTAATCACTCCCCGACAGCGGCGCCAAAAACCTTGATGTGTCCGTGTGTATATGTGTTATTTATGGATTATCAGGTTTTAATTTATATTTGCCGACTAACCTTAGACAAACACTTTAAAACCAGGCAGAGTTACCGATCAAGATGTTAGCTTCACGGTAAGTAGGGCGTCGAAACACGAAGAGTTGTGAGTGTTAACCTTTATTATATCTGTATTTTATTCTATCTAGATTAGTCTACTTACTGGTTATTAAAACCTATGCTTTACATATTTGCTAAGGTTGTAAAAGGAAGGGGAGGCTTCAGCCTGAGACGACTGCACAGGTTTATGGTGACAAATATCAATTCTACAGCCACAATACACACTTAAAAGCAATTAACACATGACAAATTGTGCAGAACGAGCCAAATAATAGAAAACTGTATTAACCTTGTTAAATCTGAATAAATTGGTTTGATTAATAGTGCAATGGCATGTTATCTCGAGGCGCATATCATTCTTAAGGACTTAGGCGATATTCTTCCTAAGACCTTAGACACGAACACTCATGTCACGATTTAACGCACCTGCATTAAAAAGCATCCTATAGTTTAATTTTTAATCTTACCATAGGGAATTAAAGCATTGGTGATACTGTAATACCTAAGCCCATCGAGGACTTTATACACTTTTGGTTGATGTTATGTTTTATACACTGATTGTCCACCACCTATATCAATACAAATTAATAAAAATGAAACAATACTGGTTGTACAATTTACGGGGTCATCTGCTCGGTCAACTAAGCTCATAATCAAAGAGTAATGATAAGGTGTCATTTGTGATCCTATTGGTTCGGGCAAAAAACACAACATGGGAGAGCCATCCCCTGGCATCTAGGTTGCTGATGTTAGGTCTCCCTAGAACCCAGTTGAATGACAGGTCGCATTGGTTTACAAGAAAAAATAAGCACATAAACAGTATAGGAAATAAACATAATTAAACAACAACGATAAATTAAGCAAAAGCCAGATTAAAACAACCAAAAATTATATCTGCATTAACAGATTAATAACCGGGGTATTAGCCCATAATACTTGTCTTTATTACAAACGTGATCAAAACAATTTAAAAATCAAATGATTAGAAAGTAAGAATTAACCGATGTCTTCTATGGATTGAGGAGTTAGTGCTCTTTCCTTGGTTGCTCTTCGTGCTTGAGAAATTGACTTTAGTTGTATACTATACAGAGAATGTGATATTGCACCCTAAAACTCGTTTTTGAGTCTTGTATTTATAGTGTCTGATACGCGGATTTCGCGTATGGGGTATGTGGGATACGACGTATAGGGGTTAATTTCCAATTAGAGTCCGCGGATAGATCAAATCAATTAAGATAATTACCATCAATCATATTAAATGCGTATCTTTGACTGATGAACAACTGTGCATACGTCGTATATTGGTTGTAGTGGATTACGCCGGATCAGGAATGATCTTACGCGTTTCATGTGCTGAGCTGGCGCTGATACACCGTATCTTCATTGCTGGATACGACGTATAGGTGCAGAAAATAGTATTCTTCAAATGTCTTCGTTTAAGCTTTAGAATTGCGCCTTTTTGCTTCTTCTTCACAAGTGACTCCATAATTACTGCAATAATAAACTTTAAGCAATTAAGTACCAATATCTTGCAATAATTAAATAAAAGTGGGTAAAATAAAGTTAGATAAAATGGTTTGTAAAGTATGACGTTATTTGAACGAATCCAATGAACCAAAGACATAAGTGTCAGTTTTGAATATAAATGCCTAATATTAAACATCTAACTCACCTAAGCATGATGTTGTTGATTAGAATGAAGATGAAAAGTCTCTAAGCTTGTTGGGTTCATCTTCATACATGTGGTTGTGGTGGATGCGGTAGACAAGATCTCTAAGCTTGCTTGAATGGATGCTCATGTAAAAATATGCTTGCAACAAATGAAAGTCAGAAGCATTATGATCAAGGGTTAGTGTGGTTTTAGATACACGAGAATGTGTGTGACAATATTCAAGATAAAATATTAAAATGGGTGAGTTAAAATGAAAACACGATGCCATTATTTATAGAGGGGCGTTCTAGTCCAAATCCACAGATCCTTAACTTAAGGATTCGTCTTTGTATCTCAAGGATCCTGGCCTGCACTAGCTGTTTTTTTGTCATTTTGTGGTTAACCAAAAATCTATTCAAAATCTTCTAATTGTATTTAAATATCATATTTAGTACAAGCTTCTAGAAGCTAAATCTTTATTAACATTAAAATGAAAAGATTTGATAGATTTGAAAAGATGTGTTTGGATATGGAAATATTGTTTCTAGTTAGTTATTAAGTAAAAGATTACTTGAAAGAAATTTGTTTAGTGGTGATGTTAGTAAACTTATATTGGTTTATGTAAATGATTAATCTAGTATGCTTGACAAAATGAGTTTTGATTATTAGGCTAGTTTGTAAAAACGTGTTCATAATTTGTTTGAAATGCAAAACAAGGTTCGAAAAAGAATGATTAACTTGTAAATACTTAATGATTCTAAAAATTATTTTAATCATTGAGATGGTTTGTTAAATGGGTTGATCATAATGCAACATAACAAACATATTCGTACTCGTTGTTGAAGCATGAGTGGACTCGAGACGTCGAGAGGTGTTGATGAATGTATGCGTTGATGAGTTGTGGTCACGAGTAACTTGCACATTTTACGTTATGTATTACAAGTTACATCTTTGTCATTATTAAACCTTAAAAGACTGTTTAGTTTAAATATCGTAATATTTGCACTACCAATTAAACTCTAACTGTAACACATAGTAAAATTTAAAAGTTACTCGTTTACACACTTTTTTCCCCCTTTTGTCGTAAAAAAGGTGTGAGAGGCGATGTCTCCCCTACAATACCCTTATAACTTCATCCTCCCAAAAATGTGAACTTGCATCATCCCTATTGAAGTTATACTTCTATCATCCTGGTTTAGACAACTCCAAGCTATCTACTTTGACCCCTCGAGCTCCCCTTAGCTCTTTGCATCCATATGATAATTGCATTCCTTTATCCTTCGTTGCTATCGAATCCATGGATCAATTTTTTTGCAAAGACTTATCCTACATTAAGGGGTTACTTTCGTGCAACATAATATATTAATAATAATAAGAATATCATTATATGGGGAAAAGGCACATAGAAAAAAGTGTGTAGATGCGTGCTTGCAAGACGTTCTACGAATGAAATTTAAATGAGTTTGACATTTGCAAATTCTCTCTCTCTTAGTGTATGCTTCTCTTTGTTTGGGGCACCAAAGAATCGAGCTATTGAGGCGTGTTACAAAACAAAGTTAGTACATAAGCGCACATATATAATAAAGTTGATGATTTCTATAATACGTAAATCATGGACTTTAGTAAATTATCACATTAGGTAGATATACGATAAAACTCATAAAAGTAGTGCAATATTATAGCTAATACTTGTACATTTTTTACGAATTACATGTATATTATACGCGGTACGATTTGGGTAACCGCGGATAACTAAAAGTAAAAACCGAAACCGAACCGTGATAAGCGGGTTTTTTCGGTTTTGAGTTTTCTTGGTTTCGGTTTCTTTGGTTATTGGTTTTTTCGGTTTCGAATTGAGCAGATCAGCTCGGTTCGTCGGTTTTTATTAACCCATTTTTTTTGCACACCCTTGGTAGACATCCAAATAGACTTGCGCAAACCGGTTTAACCAAGTACGTTCTCGGTTTCAGTCAAACGTAACCTGTTTCGGTCAACGAACCAGTCGAAAGCCGTTTTGGGAAAACCGATTCCGGTTAGAAACCAGTTTGGGGTGCGTTTTTTTGTCGAACCGTTAACCACACCAAACCGGTTTGACCGTTTTTTTGTTTGTTTTGTTTTTCCGTGTTTTTGTACGTTATAAAACGGGAATAAACTTACACTTTATTTAATACAAAAACCCATAATACATTCCAGCAACCCCCCGAAAAAAATCATGAAAAGGAAATACAAACAATGTGGAGAGCTATCTGATTCCTCAACGTCGTGTTGGGAACGACCGATAAGAAATGAAAGCAATGCTTTGCATTGAGCTTTTTGCGAGATGTCGGTCATTATGCAAAGGTTGTAGTCTTTCAAATATAAGGGTTTCGATTGATATCTATGATTTCAATCCACACGAATTGTAGTGCATCTTGTTGAACCAACACCAGTGAAGTTGAGCGGATGCGATTCACTTTCCATTGAAGGCAATTTGGTTTTGCTTTGGATAATTTTTTTTTGCTTAGGATTGTATTGTAAGTTGTGTATGAATTTGAACTACAATATAATACATGAATTTATAACAATTCACGTGGTAAATAACACACAATACAGCTAAGCAAAAGACAGAAAACGGGATCCCCCCCCCACGTGTTAAAAGCTGAAGATTCAAAATTTGTAAATTTTTGTAGGCTTCCCCGCGGACACGAGTGATCGGGTTGAAAACCGGTTTGGTGAAACCGGTGGTAAAACGGGTCGAAACCAAGAAAACCCAACCGGTTCCGTGATAAGCGGGTTTTTTCGGTTTTGAGTTTTCTTGGTTTCGGTTTCTTTGGTTATTGGTTTTTTCGGTTTCGAATTGAGCAGATCAGCTCGGTTCGTCGGTTTTTCCCATTTTTTGAACACCTTTGGTAGACATCCAAAGACATATAAACTGGTCTAAAATAAGAGCCCATTATTAACCCAAAATCATTAGAAGAAATAAAAGCTCAGCCCAAAACCATAAACCCTTCTTCAACTCAAAACCCCCTTTGCGTTCATCTTCTTAGTTTTTTTAGGGTTCATAAAATTGCAAAAGAAACAGTAGAACCCAAATCAATGACGTCATCATTCACTTCCAACGGTGAATTATTTGCTGCTGTACTCCCTGACAAAACCCTCAAAGTAAGCTCTTTTTTTTTCTCCTTAATTTAAAGATTTTTTTTAAAGTTGACATTTTTATTTTCTTTTTAGCTGAAAAGTGTGAAAATGAGCCTAAAAAAGCAACCAAATAAGCCACAAGCCCGGCTTACCAGCTTATCTTATTTCTGCGTATGTTTTAAGCCCAGTTTTTTGGGCTTATTTTCAAACTTAGGGGGTGTTTGTTTCGGCTTATATAGCCGGCTTATGGCTTATTTTGTTTTAGGCTTATCTTTCATAACCTCACTTTTTATGTGTAGCTTATTTTCAAACTTTTTATATAAGTTCATTATGACACAATGAACTTAATATAAGCCGAAAAGTTTCAAAATAAGCCACAAAAAAAGTGAGGTTATGGAACATAAGCCCAAAACCAAATAAGTCATAAGCTGGCTATATAAGCCGAAACTGACACCCCCTTATAGGCTTATATAAGCTTATATAAGCCCGTAATTTCAAAATAAGCCAAAAAGTTTATGCTTTTAAAACATTAGCTGAAATCTAATAAGCTCATCAGACCAAAAATAAGCTTAAACAAACACAGCATAGAGTGGATATTTGGATTGTGTATTTGAGTTGCCTATTGCTTATTATAGAGGAAGTAAGCACTTTCAGTAGTGATTTTTTTAGAGTGTCTGGCTAGTCGCGATAATCAGTTTTTGAGTACTTGTATAGCTTATTTTCCGCGCTTATTTGAAACTGAACAAGCTAATAAGCTTACCTTATATAGCTTATGACTTTTTAGTCCATAAGCTCAACTTGAGAAGCTCATAAATCCCAATAAGCTTACCTTACATCGCTTATGGATTTTCAGTTTATGGGCATATTTGAAACTGATCAAGCCCAGTTGACCGGAAACTGATCAAGCCAACAAGCTTGCCTTACATAGCTTATGGCTTTTGCGTCCGTAAGCTCAACTTGATAAGCTCATAAGTCCCAAAAATAAGCTTACTGGTCCTTTAAATTTCAAATAAAGCTAGTCTTAAAGTGATTAGTATTCTGATTTTCTTATCGCTTAGGGTCAAAATATTGTATTCTGCAATTAGGTGATGTTTGGAATTGCATCTTTGAAGTGCGTATTCGCTTATCGCATATTGTAAAAGAATTAGGCATTTTGGAAGTGTTTGGAGTAAGTAAGCACTTTTAAATAAGTACATAGGGAAGTGATTATTTTGAGGTGCTTATAAGCCACAAGCACTTCTAAGGTATGCAATCCTAGGCACCATCTTAGGTAAGGTGCTTTGCTATGACCATTGATTGATTGAGATTAGTATCATGTGGATTATATGCAACAAATGATGGTTTTTATGAATATTAAACAAGGAGCTTTAGGCACGTTTCATTTCATGGAATTTGACGAGCAATGCTTGGTGGGTCTATTTAGTTTACTAAGATGTCGTTTTTGATGCTTGAAGGTTTGGAACACGAGTGATGGAAATTTATTAGCAGAATGGAAGCAGGATGGAGACTCAGACGTTGAGTTCTCTTGTATTGCATGTAGCTTTGTTGGAAAGAAGGTAATATACCGTGCATTGTAAATGTTTCTTCTCTCGATTTAGTTTTTCATCAGCAAGCCGTTGTATCATTAGTTTTGTATCTCATAGTTGTATAATTCTCTGTTAAACTCTTAATTCTCAGCGAAAAAAAGAAACCAGTACTTGTTTAGTTGCATTGGGAACAGACGCTGGCGAGGTTTTCGCTATCAATGCTAAAGATGGCGAGATGAAGTGGAAATCTTCTGGACATCATAAAGGGTGAGCTAGTGATAAATTTCTTTAATTAAACGGCGTCCACCATTTTCATGTGTTTATATATAAAAGTTCTGAACCTTTTTGTGTGCAGAAGAATAGCGTCTCTCTCTTTTGCAAATAAAGGCCGTAAACTCTGTGTTATTAGTACCGATGGCACAACTTGCGAAATGAATTCCGAAACTGGAGAACTTCTAAAAGAAATGAAAATCTCAAAGAAGTATATTTCTTCGTCAGTTTATTTTTCTGGTGAGTGCGGAAAACATCACGACTTCATGAATCTTGAAGTATTTTTACTGTCTATTATACTCTTTAACACGTGCTTTTATTGTATGGCAGATGATAAAATATTAGCTGCAGCAAGCTCCAAGATAAGAGTACTCAGTTTAGAAGACGGGGAAGAACTACTGAAGTTTTCTACTGATGCCGTAAGTTACCTACTTTCGAAATTATTATAGCGACTTTTAGATTATCAGTCACATGTATTTCAAACACTCAGAACTGTTATTTTTAATTCCAAAGCACAACAATCCGTAAAATGCAACCAAACGCCCCTTGCAATCAACAGCCTTGCCAATCTAAATTTGTTTTTGCTTCATTTTTCAGGGTCCCGTGCAACACATTTCTATGCTGGACGATAAAAACATAATTATCACATCTGGTGCTGGTGACAAGAATCTTCAAGTGTGGAAAAACGAATCAAACACTGACACAGTAACTAGTGGACCTATTTTGTCAATGAGACATCCTCCTTTAGCGATTGAATGCAAGACTGGTAGCAATGGAGAGAATTTATTTGTACTGTCGGTTTCAGAATCGGGTACTGGTCACGTTTGGAACATGAAAACCACATCCGAAGAAAATATAGTTCCAACGAAGATTAAAGTTGAAGCCAGTAAATCTGCTAGTGACCTAGCTGGTAGCGAGAAAAGCAAGAAACGTCACGTGTCCATTTTAGCTGCTAATTTGAACCCGATTGACGGTGATGACCAAGTTCGGGCTGTTATTGTTTATGGATCGTTAAATGCCCCTGGAGTTTTTGCTTTCGGTGGATTTTGAAGTCCAGGGGGGAAGATGTTAATCCCATAAGAGTTGATAACCAAGAACAAAAAGATGCGCGCGGCAAGAAGCGAGCTGCATCTGATCCCGAGTCTGAAAATGGTAAGCAATACGATTGTTTTTTTTATTTATGTATTCCGTATTCAACTCATAACTAGTCACCTTTGCTGTTCATGAAATTTTTAATTAACTTATCACCAATGTTGATATAGACCATGGAGATCCAATTGATGGTGTTCAAATTGATAACGACAGTGATGAACCAACCATGGGCGAGAAATTGGCTAGTTTAAATATAGTCAACACTGAAGATGGAAGTCTTGAAAAACCGGAAACGTCCCCTGCGAAGCCTCCAAGTGCTGACTCTGTTCATGTACTGCTTAAACAAGCATTGCATGCTGATGATCGTTCCCTTCTGCTTGATTGCTTATTCAGACAAAACGAAAAGGTGATATTTAATAGTAAAATGTCGATTGTAACATTTTGATAAACCAAAAAAATGTATTAGATCTAGATTGATTTTGTTTTTTGTTTGAAGGTTATGTACAACTCAGTTTCTCTTTTAAGCCTTCGGAGTCTTTCAAGCTTCTTGAATCTCTCATTCCTATGATCCAATCCAGGTGCGATCTCTGGTTCTTTTATTAAGAATCTCATGAGCTTGAGTTATTGGTCAAAACTGTTAATCTTTGAGCAAGGTACAAACCGATTATGGTCAAAATAGGCTGTTATGTTTAGTTTTGGTCGAAATGGGAGTCAAAATAATTAAAAATTGAAGTGTGGTCGAAACGTGCCAGGTCAGCCTGGGTCGACCTGCCGGTACGATATGTTTTGTTTTTTGAATTTAATGAATACTTATTTTATTAAATATGAATGCTAAGCTATATTATTAAAGACTAAAGCTGGTTTTTGAAAAAACGTTTGCAGAGGTTAGTTAAACATCAACTTTTTACCTCTTCTTTTTTAAACTTTTGAATTTTGCTATCTAAAAGGTTGGTTATAATGGGCTCGATGTTTGTAACAACTAACAGGTCACAAAACTGCCCTCCCCCCCCCCCCCCCCCCCCCCCCCCCCCCCCCCCCCCCCCCCCCCCCCCCCCCCCCCCCCGGGTTTTGCACCAGTTTTTTTGTTCATATTTACTTTTGTCCATACACTGTAGGCGAATCTCAATTTATTAAGTTATAATCAATTTGACCCATTGTTAAGTAAACGGGTCTAGCGTTGTTTCCACTATTGTGTATTCTTAAACTTTTAACAGGTTATTGATTATTTGTTACATTTTGCAGGGGTGCAGTAGCAGCTTGTGCGCTACCATGGCTTAAAAGCTTACTTCTTCAACATGCAAGCGTCATAATGTCTCAAGAAGCATCTTTGATTGCTCTCAATTCATTATATCAGGTAACAAAAACTTAAACATAGTATGATTGTCTTCTTAATGGTTTCACTTCTAGCTAAATATATTTACCTTTTTTCACGTTGTCATTAAAATATACCTGGCTTGATCTTTTTTCTTTTCTCATAAATGAGCTGAAAATGGCCTACTAAAGGATATATCATCATCGCTGGCTCTCTACACCGCCTATTATAAGTTGCAATTTTGACTCATTTGTTTATAAACGGGTCAAGATTCTCCTAAGTTGTCATATAATGCATATAAACTAATAAAGCACTTCAATAATATATGTCAGTTTTTTACCGTAATAAAATATCTAACACATAATATCTTTTTTTTTGCAGATTATTGAATCTCGTATTTCAACTTTCAATCCCGCCGTTCAACTGTCGAGTAGCCTAGACGTTCTATACACAAAGGTAAGCAAAACATACTATAGATATTCGTCAACAAGTCAATCTTCAGTTCTTAACGCCATTCATGCAAATTCTTTCATATTTCTGCCCAGACTGTTGATGGAGTTGATGAAGAAGAAGGGCCAGCGGAGCCTATTATTTTCCAAGATTTTAGCGACGAAGAAGGGTCTGAAGAGGGTGGCGATGACGTCATGGAAACAGACGAAGAAGACAATGAAGAACTTGAAGAAGTAAGTAATGTTAGTGATCTTGAAGGAAGTGATGGCATGGTTGACTACTAAAATCGAGTATCCGCTGTAAGTGTCTAAGTCCGATCTAGCATTTTTGCCCCTATACCATTTTGTACACGCTGAGAAACCCTTTTCCATGCGGGATACAAGTCGAACAGAACTGAGTCAAAATCAAACTGTTTTGTATCTTTTATTCAGAATATGTATATCTAGAGATGTGATAATTTTTTGACGAAATGAAGAATGAGAATTTTTGTCATGAGTTTCATCTTGGATTGAATTAAACTAAGAGTATCGACTCACATGTCTAATTCGCATGCCTAATTTTTATGTCAACAAGAATGTTAATGACAAATAATACCTCCGGTCTATAAGAGCTGCTTAGTTCTTACAGTTAAGTCTATAAATTATGAGCTTTGATTAGTATGCCTAATTGGTAACGTCAAATTGGTATGCTTAAATGTATGTCTAATCTTGTGTGTCGCTATTGGTGACAGCATATGAACTCACTTCTTCACAAACCAATAAACAACTTTTACATCCATTTATGCATAAAATTAGTTATACATTTAGGTCTCTCAATCATTTTCCATAAATTATGAGGAAAATGATTAGGATGTCTAAAAAATGTGACTAATTATATGCCTAATAAACGTGACAATAAATTATTGGTTTGTAAATTAGCGGTTCTTCTGCAGTCCCAAAAGTTTGTTGACACATAGGATTAGACATATAATTAGGCACACCGGTTAGGCATTCCAATCAATTACATACTTTCAACTAGGGGTGAGCATAATGGATCGCGGACCGGACCGAACCGAACCGAACCGAGAAACTGGCCCGAACTGGACTGACCGGACTGGACCGAACCTATTTCGGTCCGGTCCTTGGTCCACACTTTACCTCATGTTCGGTCCTCGGTCCGGTTCGGTCCGGTCTGGTCTTACGTACAACCGACCATTTTGCCTACCGACCGAAAAACCAGACCGGACCGAACACATTCGGTTCGGTTCTCGGTCTGTGATTTTGGGCTAAATCGGTCTCGGTCCGGTCCGAGTTTGACCCGATGTTCACCCCTACTTTCAACCATTTACAATAGTTAGAAACCAAGTCAAAGTCTCCTCTTATTAGGAATATAAGTTGATGTTTTTTTATATATGACGATCTGTTACCCGTTAAATAGATCAATTTGGATTTTTGGGTTAATTGTTTGAAAATGTATCATACTTGCCACTTTTTACTATCTTATACAATGTCGTTTCCTTTTTGTTATCGTATGACTAACTTTTTGAAATCTTGCTTTTCCATGTATCGGGTGACCTACTCAGCAGGTAACCGGTAATTTATTTATACAAATAACTAGTCACTAAATACAATAACAAAAATTATCAAGTATAATACATTTTTTTTATAATTATCCCTTTTTCCTAATTCGTGTTGTGGTATAACTCGGGTTTTCGCTTAATGTTTATACGTTTTCACATGTTTTTGTCCGTTTTCATCCGTTTTATATGCTAATGTACGTTTTTATACGTTTTCGTACATTTTTTTTCTTTTGTCCACTTTTATATGTTTTTGAACGTTTTGTACGTTTTTGTACATTTTTGTACGTTTTCATCCGCTTTTATATGTTTTTATACGTTTTGAAACGAGACTTTAGATCCGCGATCTCCTTATCCTTCCGCTGCACCTTCTCTTCTTTCTTCAAAAACTTCTTCTCATGTCTGCCATGTTGTTCCATCTCATATTCAAACCTTAGCCTAAGCTCAAAATTCAAGCATGACTGATGAGTCGCATTCATGTTATATTGATCAAGAAAGTTAGGGCTAGGCATGTTCCGGAGTGAAGCCAGTAACCGGGAGGAGGCATGTCATCAACAAAGTTGCGAAAAAGTCAGGTATCATCAAGTTTAAAATCATTTGTGATGTCCTACTTGGGCACATACACATCCGTGGCTTCAGCATAATCAATAGTTTGAGATTCATAGAAATCATTAGCCGAAGAAGTATTATCCGGAACAACCGATGAGGTTCCCGCCCCATGAATCAGAGATGTACTGTCCAGAGCAGCCGATGAAGTCCCTGGTTCATGAATCGGAGAACTAGTCACGACCAAAGCTTTAGTCTGATGTGGCAAAGCTTTAGTCCGATGTGTCACAGGATTAGTGTTGATGTTGCAAACTTCAGTAAGTTTTACAACTCCCTAGGCAGTGTACCTAACCGTTGTAGTATAGTATAGGCAAGACTCAGGGGGTTGTTATCGTTCTCTAGGGGAATAGCGTGTGAAGGTTCGAACTAAATGTAACTAAGATCTAAAGGTTGAAAGAAGAATATTTTTGTCTTTTTTATATTTTTATGAAAGCAACTAAAATCTCGGTTTTGAAGGTGGTTGGTTTTAACTAATTATCTAATTAACTAAACTAATCGAATGTGGAGAATTCATATGATAAAAGAGAAGTGTTTACTTTATCATGCATGATCCTTGATAAGTTTCTCCTAACTCTATTGCTTTGTCACACTTGTGATGTATGTGTAGGTATTTCTGAGAAGCATGATGAATTACACGAAAATGCCGTCTACGTGATATCTTGCTAAGGCAACGCACAAGTAAGGTATTATAAAGACTATTACAAGGCCCACAGGGAGATATACGCGCATTAAAATACTTAAAGGGGATCATCCATAGATGGGTAAGGTAGTATGAAGACTATTACAGATGGAATTCTTTCTACACAATCATGTCGCTCTAGGCATCGATACAACACTTAAGTTGCTAATGTTCTAAAGCCTAAACATGCACACACATCAACAAGAAGTAATATTGTTAGGATCTACATACCAATTCACATGCAATCATAAGCAAACACTAAAGAAATCTAGCCTAGCATGTTAAAGATAGAAGAAGGCACAATTAATCAAACAATACATACACATACTGAAAGATTAAGGATAGAAGTACTTCACTATATTAAATCATGCAAGTAGGGAAGATACAAAAGGGTTGGGAAACCCTAAAATACTCCCAAAGTCAGCTACAATTCGTTCTCTACCGAACTCCACTCCTAATGCCTCTCTAACTAAATTCGAGTTTGTATTTATAAGAAAAAGAATCATGACGGCGTCACCAATATTCTGACGCCGTCGCTCCAAGAATGCTTCTAGTGGCTATAATCCTGACGCCGTCACTAAAAGTTCTGACGCGGTCGCTTTGAAGTCCAGGAGGCGTCACTAGAAATCCTGACACCGTCTCCACAGTCTGCAAGACATTCTTCAAGCCTTCTTCATGTAAAGTTGCAATCTTGTCCCGTTTCTTCCTAAATTGAGCCCAAGTCACGTGTATTTCCTCTAAATTCCATCCAAGTGATAAAAATGCAAAAAAGAAACGATTAAGCACATATTTAAAGCATAATTTCATGATTATAGGGGTTAAATGTCCCAGAAAAAGTGTATAAAATTACACATCATAAAATACCCCTACACTTGGGATTTGCTTGTCCCCAAGCAAATAAGCTTTTCTACCTAGACAATAGCAATATCAGGGGCATTTAACCTACTTATTAAAGGATTTTATGACACAACCAATTAGACCTCGTAGCTAAAAGCATGGAAAATATACACCATCACCTCACAATAAGTGTTTGGATTCTCTCTTTCTCTCGGGTGTATAATGAATTATAACAATATGGGAAACGGAAAATTTAATACTCATTACTTGTCGTAGCATATAAATTACCATAGGCTTGATAAAGGATCAAACCTCCACCGCTATGGCGTAAGCACCTAGGAATTACTATCTATAACACCCTGTGTTTTCAAGTCATTGACGACGTCGATAAATCCGCAATGTACCTTTTGTATTGTACGCATTTGCTT
>BQNB010152707.1:0-14676 GCA_026074375.1 Tanacetum coccineum
ATGATGCTTGTCTTGTTGTCGTGTTAAAATGATTTTAAGCTTGCTGTAGTTATGTGTATTGGATCGTGGGCACGTTCCGTCCGGTTGTATTGCGATATGATATGTTTGGTATTGTGGATCCCAATATGCAAAACGAGGTGTGACGGTGGTAAGACTGCATAAGCTAATATGAGGCCATGTAGCGCACATATGAATTTGTTATGATTGTGGATTGTGGGCATGTTCCATCCCGTTGTGGTTAATTCGTGTCATGAATTGTTTTGGTAATTGCAGCAGCTAATTGAAAGTTTATTTTGGGATATTGTTGTATATCGTAAACCTATGATTCTCGCTCAACTTTATGTTGACGTTTTAAGCATCATTTTGAGGTGAGCTTAATGGTGCTAAGATAGAGCAAAGTGGCTAGAAGAGACCGTAGGATGCTTGGAGTTTCTTTATGCTTTCTGTTTGAATAAATGCATTTGCATGAATTGTTTGGATTATGTTTTGCATGTCATTTATTAACGAGACCTCTTTCTTATTAATAAAGACATCATTAGGTTTTGGGTATTGTTATGAAACTTTGTGTCTTTGCTTTACTTTAGTTTTCATTTTAGTATTCTCTATATAGGCACCATGTGTTGTGATGATATCGATTCTTGTTTACGCCTCGCGTTTCCGCCTTGGCGGGGTGTGACATGGAATTTTCTAATTCTTTCACCAAAAGTAATACACCAACAAGGCGTACAAAATCACACATACACATCCATAACAATTAAATAGATACATATGATTGCTCGCATCCTTATTCGAGCAAGACCAAAGGTTAGGGATTAGAAAAGGGAAAATAATTGGTGTTATTAAAAAGAATGTGGAAACTAGAAGGGGGGTTGAATAGTTTTTATCGTTTTATAATTATAACTTAGATTGTTGACTTATGAATTCAAGAGATATACACACGTGTATATGATAGCGATGCAATAAGTAAATAAACAATCTACGAGATATGAACAAGTAAAGATAAGAGTGACTTTTGAGAGAGAAAAGTCAAACCCAAGTGAGGCCCAACATAAGTTTATTTCATTTTCTACATCGATGCGTTGATATAATCAAGGATTGCTTTTATATTTTGGGTCACAATGTGACTTCTGTTTCGTTTGGTCGATTAGGATTTTATGGTTCGTTAGATGGATTTATCATGTTTGATTATATTTGGATTATTATAAGTGCTATTGTGGTGGATGTGTGG
Organism: Tanacetum coccineum; assembly: GCA_026074375.1. Classification (NCBI taxonomy): domain Eukaryota; kingdom Viridiplantae; phylum Streptophyta; class Magnoliopsida; order Asterales; family Asteraceae; genus Tanacetum; species Tanacetum coccineum. Next base: position 1,229 of record BQNB010152707.1, read on the forward strand.
TACATTTGAGATGTGTGGTCTTTGGAAGTAAGTACACGTGTAAAAAAAGGTTTCAATTATACTTATGGTCGTGAATATAATTATAAAGGCATACACACACTATGGATTGTGACTTTGATTGCATTGATCATTGTTGCTGTATTTGTATTATGCAGGACTGCAAGTCTGGATAGTTGTGTAGATGGTTAGGTGTAGATGTGATGTGAGATTCCTGGTGAGGATGTTGTGTTGGTTAGAGAATCTCTCTTAACCGTTAGGCAATTATATTTAGGTTGGGTTGCGTAGATGGTATGGTTCCCTTTTAATTAATCATTTGCGGATTACATCGGATTACCTGTTGTATTGTCGTCACGATTCTTAAGTTGGTTTGTTAGCTAGTTGTTCGTTGAGATATCCAATGCTCGTGCTGGTATTCCAGGGTGTTATCATAGAAATGGTGTTCTATGTTCTTCGTTCGGCGTTTTGATTGTTTTTCTCTTGTTAAAGGTGGACGATACTTTATGGTTTGGTTTATAAGACTGTTGGTATGGATGAGTCTTATGGTTGTTTAGGTTTGTAAGGAGTTTTGTTGTGTTCGACTTTCAAGTAAATTAATATTCTGGGTATTTGAATTCTTAAGGTATTTTGGAAGTTTTTTGCTAACATGATGTTTTTTTTGTTTGATGAGTCGATAAAATCTCCATTTGAAAGTAAGTGTTGTTGTAGTTGATTTACCATATTGTTTAACTCGGTGTTTAAAAACTTCTTTTAAAAATAGAAATTATTAAAAATAAAATGCAAGATGTTTTTTCAAAATCATCTTTGTTTTCTTTTATGAGAAAACATAATTGAAAATAAGTTTTATTGAAAATTTTATTTAAATTTTATTTTTTTTACACTTATAAATTATTATGCATTATTAACTAGGTGATTTCTTATTGTTTAAGAAAATGACTGGGTAAAAGGTTGGTATGAGGAAAGTTTCCTTGGGTAAAAAAATTGGTTTTGTACAAGGGTTCTTAGTCTTTTGTAAAATTAATGGGTCGTGGTTACGTGGTATTATTCGTTGGAAGGTGTTTTCTAGCAAGTCGTTGATTCTGCGTTTGTTAGTCGGAGGTTGTTCTTATTGTCCTCGTTACATTCTGCGTGATTTTTTATTTTTCTTTTTGGTAAATCGTTGTTGTGATTTTGGGTCCTATACCAATTGGTGCATGTGAAGTTTGAAATTTCCTCATGGTCGTGGGTGCTAGAGTTGATGTTAGGACGTTTCTTCCGGGTGGGTTGCGATGCATGATTAGCGAAGGGAATGGGAATTTTTCGCCAATTCCCAGAAGTTGTAATTAGAGAGTGATAAGTTGTTATATTGTATATATAAAAATTTCCAGGATTTCGCCAATAAAAGCAAAAAATATGCCAAAAGACTATAAATTTGTGTGCTTTTGTGTCCCCCCCCCCCCCCCCCCCCCTCCCCCCCAAATACCCCGCCCCCTCCCCCCTCCCCCCCCCCCCTCAAAGAATATTACAGTCAAAAGAGAAAAACGACAAAAAACCGCTAGAACGGAAGGAGACAAGTGATCAAGAGAAGACTAGAGGAAAGATATCAAAGCCGGTTCAGCCTTGTCAAAGGAAAAAGTCACAAAATTAAGTCAAAAGCGTCAAGTCAAAGAAGTTCAATGTCATTGAAGACCCAATGAAGTCAATGGATCAATAATGACAAGTTTTCAAAAGTTCAAGGGTTCATTTGGATGTTTTGAAAGTCCAAGGACCAAAGATGTCAAAGTTAGAAAGTTGGTTTATTACGAGGAAAAAGGAGATAGCAACTACAAGGGCCATTATTGTCAATTTCAAAGTTATATTACACTACACTTTGGAAATAAGTAACACAAGGACTTGTATTGCCAATACTCCAAACTTTCAAACCACACGCGGGGTTTAACTTTTCCCCTAACCGCCTACAACTGATTTTCCCGCCAAAAACCCGAACAAAACCCACCTTCACAAATCCCTTCCCTGTTTCTCCCTACTCTTTCCCACCTCGTATTTACCCACTTCCACGTCATTCTTATGACGTGGCATCTCTGTCATTGGTTGGCGAGACACCTCAACCATATATCATCAACGGTAAGATTCAAAAGAAATGATCCAAGGGGCTTGGGAAAAGATATAGAAGCTCTCATCTTCTCTTCATCCTCATCTATAAATAAGAGATAGTTAGTGGTAGTGGGAGAGTTTGTTTTTAGTTAGATTTAGTTCAATTTATTTTGTAATTTTCTCTTTTCAATTCACGTGTACTGTTCATCTTTTGAGTTTTTAAAACTTTCAAAATTCAGTTGTACTCTTTGTTCTTTATCTTGTACTTTTCTTCTTTTAAGAGTAATAAAACCAATTCAGTTGTGTTTGTTTTAAAGTTTTCATGTAATAAGCTGATTTTAGCTAATAAGCTTGAAATAAGCTCCATTTAGCTTATTCTGTTTTTTCTAGTTCACAAGTTGTTCAAATAGTGTTAGAAGCTTTTTAAAATACTGAATTTGTCTATTAAAGTTCAACTATGGTCATTTGAGGTCAATGTGATTGAGTTTTGAAGCAATGAGGAGTGATAAGCTACTTTCAGCTTATTGAGCTTATAGCTTATTGGTTTAGAGGCTAAGGTAGCCATATAGGTTTTGATTTGAAAGCCACTCACTCAACAAGAGTGGCTAGAGTTCAGAGACTACACATCAAAGGTTTAGATTCATGATTTTATTTTCAGCATTCATTTAGCTTAATCAAGTTGCTTATTGCATTGTCTTTTTGTGATTTAACCTGTTCAATTTAGCTTAGTTAACTTGGATATTCAATTGCTCTAAGTTGTTTTAGCTAGAATTCATTAAATTTTCAGTTTGCCTTTAATTCTGTCAATTAGTAGGTTAGCCTAGCTGAGTAACCAGCTTATTTCTATTAATAAGCTTTAGATTTTAGTGTTTAACTAGTTTAATTAGGTGAGTTTAAGTTTGAGTAGATATAAGGTTTTAGCATTTTTAGTTTTAAAATAGATTTTAAGTAGAATTTATTTGAGACAGTTTTAGTTAACTAGTGTTTGGGATAAGGAGGTTTTGACCCTAAAAGTCAACATGTTCCTGTCAAAACATTTTACATAGTTGAGTTTGACAAAGTGTACAAGTTTAAAAGAGGAGTTGAAAGTTACTTTGTAGAATTTTAAGATTTAAGGCTTAAAATTCTCTTGCCAGCACCAGGGCAGTTTAAGTGTCAAATAGTTTTAGAGTTAAGTGTTTCACAAGCATTCTAGTGTTAAGTTTGGTTAATATAGATTTAGTAGCATTTAGATAGTGAGTTCATGAGTTCTAAGACTAAAGTTCTGGCCTGCACTTAAGTTTTACCAAGTATATCAGTAACAGCAGTATTAACTTAGTTAATACTGCTGTTGCTTATCATTTTTAAAGCTTCTTTTTAGCTCTTGAAACTAGGAGATAGAACTTAGCTTTAGGAATCTTAGTAGTGCTCCATTAGTTTTTTAAAGATAATCTTTTAATTTTTACTTTTAAGCTTTTAGTCTAGCTTATTTGTACTTGCAAAAGTAGTATAGCAGCAGTTGAAATTGCTAGCTTATATCTTTTAGATTTCTCATTCCTAGTTGTTTATACCAAAATCCTTTTATCTAGGTTTATCATATATCCATAGTATAGCTTATTTTCAAAGTTTAAGTTTCCAGGATTTAATAATAAGCTAGTTAGCTTATTAAGATTAGCTTAATATCAGTGAATAAGCTGAACTTTAGTTTTTTAAGATCAAATTTCTCATTAATCTTGTTAACTTTTAGCTTATTTCTTTTTAAAAATCTTTAGTATACATCTTAAGCTTCATTTAGCATCTTTTTGTTTTTATTTTCATTAAGTAATGAGCAAGAAATAAGCTAAAGTCTAGAAAACTTAGATTTTCAAAGCAAATCCTTAGTTTCTGTTACTCAGAATTAAAAGCTTAATTTTTAGCTTATTAAGTGGATAAAAGTTCCAAGTGCTTTTGTTAAAGTTTTAGTGTATAAGCTCAAGTCCAACTTTGTAGTTTTAAGATTTTGCTAATTTTCATTTTTTAGAAAAGCCAAAAATAAGCTAAATCGTAGGGTTTAATTGGTAATTTTTCAATAGTTAAAGGTTGTCTGTTTTCATTGTAGTGTAAATTTCAATTACTTTTCCCGCCTACCCTTTACTTTCATTCTTTGCATTTTCTACCCTAGTCTTTTAGGATAAATAAAATAGTTTTAATATTTTCAAAATTAGTTTTAATAAAATTAGGGTTAGGATTTAATTAGCAAAATCAGGGTTCAATTGCTAGATAAAAATTAGGCATTTTCATACTATTGATTTTCTGCACATTTTTAGTTGTTAAAAACCATTTTTCTTTATTTTTCCAGTTAAATTTGTATTTTCTAGAAATTAAAATAGGTTTTTGGTAATTACTTTTTCTTAATAAATTCATAGAAAATAGAAAAAATAGGTGGAAAAATCTAATTCTTTTTGTGATAATTTTCTTTTTAATTCTAGTATTTTTGAAAAATAAAAATAGAATTTTAGTAATAATTTTTAGAAAAAGTGTATTTTTAGTAATTCATTTTTCTTTAGAAATTCATATAAAATTCAAAAATAGTTAAAAAATTCTAATTCTTTTTCCTAAAATTTTCTTTTTAAATTTGTGATTTTTAGGTATAAAATTTGTTAAAAGTAGTGCCTTAGATTTTAAATTTCAGTTTTAGCTCACGTTTTTAATTTTCGTGTATTAAAATTTCGTGCTAGTTAATTGTTTTTAGTTTCTTTAATTGTTTCTATAGTTTAATTGTGCTATTATATTCGTAGTGTAATTCAAAATTCAAAAATCCTTTATTCATTCTTGACTCGAATCCGAATTATTCCCGAATCTCAATTCACGACTTCGTTGGGATACGACCCGAGAAGAAATACTTCCCGGTTAAAAATATACGTATTGTGTTTTCTTAAGTGAGATTTTACCCTTTTATTTCTCTTGTTTGAGAAGTAATTGGTAAGAATTGTCACGGGATTTATACTATACATATATAAATTTGACTAGTGCTTACACGCATACCAAGGCGGATGTACCTTTACTTGGAGAGCTTGGAGTGGTAGCGGATGAGTCGATGGTTGGCCCGATGGTAGATGAGGTAGGTGAGACGATAGTCGAGGCGAATGAGCAGATGATCGCTCCAGTAATTGGTATGGATGAGGACATTGCCATGTTGTTTGGCGATGATGAGATTGAGGATGATGACTCCGAGGGATTTGATGAGGAGGAGGTTTAGGAGGTGAACGAGGAGTGGCTGATGGCTCCTATCACACCACCTCCGATGCCCGAGTTTACAAACTATAAGGTGAGTTTAAGGAAAGGTGATAGCTACTTGCTAAGAAGTCATTGCGGCTCGCTAAGCTTTTCCGCTCACTTGTGCGTAATCTTGGAGACTTATCGTGAAGCTTGTAATTAACGGTTGCCAAAAATATTTTTCTTTTTGTTTTCCTTCCTAATAAATACTAAAAATTGTAAATTTCCCCAAAAATAATCTTCTTAATCTCAAATTCTTCTTTTTATTATTTTCACTAGTGCATGCGCACTCGTTCTTCCTTGGAATACACAATTCCGAGAAGACGTAATCGTCGACGTTCTCGACAACAACAAGAGGCAATCCCTATTGTTGATAAGTTTCCGATTCAAATGGCCGATGATCGACCTATGGCCGAGCAACTTCAAGCTCCCACCGGGGGGTTTGAAAGTGCTATAGTTGTACCACTCATCAATGCTCAAAATTTTGAACTTAAATCCTCTCTCATTAATCTTGTTCAAAATCGAATTTTTCGAGGAGGTAATGATGAGGAGCCTCATGCTCACATTCGTCATTTTGAGAGCATAACTAATAATCAAAGGTACCCGGATGTACCTAACACCACCATCAAACTTCTTCTCTTTCCATTTTCTCTTGACGGGGTTGCCAAAACATGGCTTGACAAAGAACCCCCGAATTCTATTCTTACATGGGATGACTTAGTGTCTAAGTTCATCAATTTCTTCTTTCCACCTTCTAAGACTACCAATCTTCGGAATGAAATAACGAATTTTCGACAAATTGCTCAAGAATCTTTCTCCGAAGCTTGGGAGCGTTTCAAGGAACTTCTAAGGAAGTGTCCTCACCACGGGTTTTCACTCATGCACCAATTAGACACATTCTATAATTCGTTGAGCTATAATGATCAAGATTCTCTTAATTCCGCTGCCGGTGGCAATTTTCTCTACAAAAGTCCAACCGAAGGATTACTCTTTCATAGAGGAATATAAAGCCAAAGTTCAGATGTTCACGGAACGCGTGATGAGAGTGAAGTACGAATGGCTCCTCCATCTTCTTCTACTTCTTCATCATCTAACTTCGAATTCCAACAAATGGCGGCGGCATTAGAGGATAAGATGACTTTGACTTTTAGGAATGAAATGAATGAGATGAAAAATATGATGAAAGCTCTTGTGCCTACTCCCGTTCCGATTAAAGCGGTGGAGGAAAGGTGTACTACTTGTGGTAGTAATCATAGTTATAATGTGTGCCCAATGACTAGAGGAGGTTATGAGTACCCGGTTTATCATGATAATTTTCAACAATTTCAACAAACCGCTTCGGTCGGTAACTTTGTTCAAAATGGAAATTCCGGATACCGTCCTCCCAACTTAGCGAACCAAATAAGACCACCGGGCTTTACTCAACCCAATCCCCAAGCTTCTAGACCTAACCAAGGATACAATGGGAACCAAGGGTATAATGGGACTAGGAATGTGAACCAAACTAGTCAAGTTAACCATGGACCTAACTCGGGCTTAACACAACAAGCTCAAGGTTATCAAGCCTCGAGTACACAAGTTTCGGTGACTTATGCTAGATTTGAGGCTTACACAAAAGCAAATGATGTTACTTTGAATAAATTTGCGCAAAAGGAATTTGATGTTTCAAAAGGGATTCAACAAGATTTTCAAAATGAGCAAAAGGCATTTTCAAAATTGATGCTTAACATGTTTTCAAAAAAGCAAATGGAAATAACAATGCATCGGGTTCTGGGAACTTTATCAAAGTAATACTATTCCTAATCCTAGTAATGGAAGTCAAGGCTATCACTACTAGGAGTGGTTTAGCCTATGATGGACCATTACCTCCTATGCCTCCTCCTTATGTCAATCCGGACAATGAGGATGGTAAGGAAACTGAGGTGACAAAGGACCAAGTGCAACCCATAAGTTCACAGAGTATCGCAAGAGTCCAACCTCCGGTAGTTCAAAACAAGGAAATGGACCAAAATAAGGAAAAGAACCCATTGTTGAGGCCTAGAGTTGTTAATGAACCTTTCAGGAACTAAGACAATGTGGCATTATCTTCTCAAGAGTTGAAAAGGACAAGAATCGTGGGAAAGAGATGATATCTTAGCTTCAAAGTTCATAGAAATCTTCCGTGATATTTCACTTTTGAGCTTAGCTTGCGGATTGCTCTTGTCCCACATGCCCAAAATTGCTTTTAATGATCAAAAAGTTGTAAGAAATAAGGGGACAAGTTGATTGAGATAACAAAGATACCAATGAATGCTAATTGCTCCGCGATCATTCTCAAAAAGCTTCCCGAAAAGCTTGGTGACCCAGGACGATTTCTCATTCCTTGTGATTTTGGGGAGTTTGATAATCACTTGGCTCTAGCAGATCTAGGTGAAAGTATCAATCTCATGCCCTTGTCTATTTGGAAAAAACTTAGACTTCCCGACCTTACAAGTACTGGAATGGTTCTAGAATTAGCCAACCGAACAATTTCTAAACCCCTCGGGGATAGCCGAAAATGTGTTCGTTAAGGTCGGAAAATTTTTCCTTTCCCGCTGACTTCGTGGTAGTCGATTATGAGGTCAACTACCGAGTACCTTTGATACTTGGTAGGCCTTTCTTAAGGACCGCACGGGTCTTAATTGACGTCCACGGGGAAGAGCTAGTGATAAGGGATGGTATGGAAAGGATAGTTTTTAAACCGGACGGTAGTCAAGACAAAGAGTCAATCCATATGATGGACATTTATGATGACCGGTTCAAAGATGTTTGTGAACCTGAGAGTAATGATTCTTCTTCTCCCACATCTACTATTGTTGAAGAGTTTGACTCTCTTGTGGGAGAAATTATCAAACAAAAGGAAGAAGTTAAGAAAATATCTGACCCAGTTGCTAGAAGAAGGGCTTGTTTTACATCGAATTTAGAGAATTTTAGAATCATTCACCAAGGAAGAGTTATTCATTCACCTCAAATTGCTTCCGTAGGTGCAATTTCACACATCTTTCCAAACAATAATCTTGAGGACTCTTTCAAAATGGGGGATGAGGATCTTAATTTTATTCCAAACAAAGAATTAGATAAACAAGATCTCATTCCAATCCCAAGAAAGTCCAAAATTAGAAAAGAGTGTGATTTTCCTTTTTGTGATAATCTTCAAAGTTTCAAGACATTTTCAAACCCTCTCTTTGAGAAAAAAGATGATTTTCCCTTTAGAAATGATGAGTCAATTCTTAAGGAGGAGGTTCATAAGGAAACTCTTAAGAGTTATTCGAACCCTCTTTTTGAAGACAACGAGGAAATCATTTCTATTGAGGTATCTAGACAAATTTCTCCGAAAGTTAATTCTAAACCCTCAATTGAGTCTCCAATTTCATCTTCTCCTAGCCTCTCTTCTTCAGAGGCTAGTGAGTACTCTCTGGATGAGTTCGCCGATGAACTTGCTCTTATTGACTTCTCATCATACCCAGAGAGGGATGACATGACTCCAGATGATGTTATCGAGTTCTTGCTTTACGGTGACCCTACTAGTGATCCCACTGAGTCCAAAGTTGAGGAGTTCATTAATGAAAATACTCCCGATATGTCAAAAGAGTTTGTTTTAGATGACATGTCATTTTCACCAAAAGAACTTAATTTGGAGTCTCTACCAAAAGATGACTTTGATAATGATGATGATCTCTTTGAGATGGATTCTAACAATGATGAGTGGAAAAGAATTTTGTATGGAGAGGATTTTGAGAGAATGGATTCTGATAGTGATAAAACCAAAGATTTTGACAAATCAAGTTCAAGTGTTTTTAAGAGCTTAAGTGATGAATTTGAACCCGGTGGTTCAAGTTATGTTGAAGGAAATGATTTGGTTTGTTATGAGGATTTTCATGTAAGTGATGCTTTATTCTCAACAATCAATGAGGATAAAATTTTCAACCCGGGTATCCTAGTTGATAAGAACTCTAAAGTTCATGAGCAAAATGTTTTACCCACCCTGCCCACCCGTTCTTCTGAAATGATGTTAGACTTTGACCTTGAAAACTTTCAAGTTGAGCCTAAGAATGATATTTTGAACCCTAAGGTCTTAGTTTTTGATCCGGGTATTTTTGATAATGTGCTTACGAGGAAGAGTTCTTTAACTCTTAAGATTTTTGACCCACCCTCAATTGTCCCACCTTTCATCCGTACTAATTCTCTAGTTTGGGGAGGTTTCCACCTCTTGGAATTTCTTCATCCCTACTATTATCCTCCATAATGAACCTTGTTGGAATATGAGTCAAGCTAGGGGACTCTATAATAAACAAGCGCTTCGTGGGAGGCACCCCATGCTTATCTTTTTATCTTCTTTCTATTTTTTCTTTGCTTCCCCAAGGACAAATCAATTCGGGGTCGAGTATAGCTTGTACTTGGTGAACAAAAACTAAGCCGTTTTAAGTCGTTTATGAGCTAACAATAGAAATGATGAGAGGAGGCTTGTTCTCTTTTGTTCTTTGTGGTTGTGTGTGCTTGTTTGTCTAGGTTTTCCAGATTTTGGAGGATTCATGGTTCAAGATTGTGGAAGAACAAAGCAATGCCCACAATTTCCATTGATGGTCTCCAATCTTCTCTTCATAAAGTAGGAAATCTCATATCCTTGTCTTTATCGAACTAACATCTATTCTTTTGGCATGAAAAGAAAAAAAATACAAAAAAAAAAAAAAAAAACCCTTAAATTTTTGTTTAGATTCCTTTTGACCCTTATTTTTAAACATTGAGGACAATGTTTCGTTTTAGTTTGGGGAAGGATATCTTAGATATTGACTTGCACTTCACGCAACCTTGTTTGAACCTTTTTGAATTACCTTTTTGTGAAAAAAGTGGAAATTTTTAAAATTTTTGCTTAAAACAGAAGCGTAGTTTGGGAAGAAACACCAATTTTTGGTAATCCGTTGGTGAGAAATAAGAGTTAATTTGACTTGACCGTTTTGAAAATGCCCTAGCAATTTCTTTAACCTTACCTTTAGGGGGCGAAGCTTTTTCACAAATCTATTGCATTGATTTTAAAAATGTGAAGAACAAGAGATGAATTAGTTAAATATAAGTGTATTGCTTAAGCAAGTTTATTTAGAAAACCCTAAAGCTATATGAATGATTTTGTCTTTACTCCACAAGCACTTAACCACCTAATCATACGTGCTTTTTTTTAATTTTTAACCTAAGTCAACCAATGTCTTTAAAAAAAGTCTACATTTTGGAAAAGTAATTCATCCCCCTTTAAAAGTTTATGTAAGTAAGATTTTTGTTTCAAATTTATAAGTTGATTTTCTAAAGGAGAAATTTTTCCATTCACCAAAAATATAATTATAAAAAGAATGCCAATGAAGCATTTCTAATGCAAAAGCATTATTTTTCGTGCCAATGAAGCATTCGCAAAAATAGAATAATAAAAGCTATATATAGTTTTAATCGTTGGCGTATCCATGTTGAGAGTGAGACTCGGATGGGGCGCAAACTAAGGATTAAGACTATGTTCGTGAATCAAGGTTCGTAAGCATTCATCACTAGGGAAGCGCGGCCTAGGTGCGATTGGCAACTAAGGGACATGGATTTCTAGGCTTTGTAGGAAAAAAGGTGTTGTCGCGATAACCCACAAACGTTAGCAGCGAGTGGGGGATCGAACAAAGAATCACCGTTGTTGGATGCGTATCCTATTTGGGAGAAAGGCCTTAAGTAGGGGTTTCGAACTAAGAACAACATTCCTATTGAAAAAAAAATAAAATAATTTATAGTAAAATAGAAAATAAAAAAGTTAAAATTTCATTTTCTAAAAATCAATTTATAAGTTTTGTTTCCTAATCTCTTTTAGCTTTGAGTTGAGGTTTATCTATGTTATTAACATTTAAGCTCACAAGGCTTAAGTGTAAAGCTTAGATGGATTTCAACTATAAAGATAAATTGATCTATGGTTAAGTTGAAAAGAGTGCACACATCTTAATCATTAATTTATTCTTGGGAGTGAAAAGTTCACAAGTTGTAAGTATAAGAGCTTAACCATTTGGACTTATATTGACAATGATCTTGTTTAATAGCTTTGTTTAGTCTAGTGAAAAGTCAGGGAAGACGAATTTTCCTCTTTTGTGCTCTATTAATCGGGAGTAGCCTATTTCAATGAGCCTAAAAGTTGCAAAATTGCAATGATTGCCATTAATGTGTTTCCATGAGATAAAATGTTGAGAAAAAGCTTAAGATGTTTAAAAAGGGGATTCATAAAAGGTGAAAACAAGGGCATTTTGGAAACTTGTTAGTTTACAAAGTGTACACTTAATAAAATTGCGTGAGGACACGGCAATCCTTTAGTTTGGGGAATTTTGATAAGTGTTAAATTGTATACATAAAATACCCAGGATTTCGCCAATAAAAGCCAAAAAATATGCCAAAAGATGGAAATATGTGTGCTTTTGTGTCTCAATGTGCAGGAAAGGATATCAAAGTCAAAAAGAGCAAAAACGAGCAAAAACCGACAAGAAATGAAGAGACAAGTACAAGAGAAAGATTTGAAGCCAATATCGAAAGCCGGATCAAGACCGTGGTCGAGAAAAGTCAAGAAAGTAAAGAAAAGGACAAAGGAAATGACCATTTTGTCCTTACAATGGAAGATTAAAAGACTAAAATACCCTTTGGGCTCTTCTATATCATTCGGATCACAAAAGCCCAACAATGAGCCCAAAATCAAAGCTCATTTCTTGTTTCAAAAACTACAAGGGCTAGGAATGTAAATTCTGAAACTCATTTATACACTACACTTGTGGAAAAGAAACAGAGGGACTTGTATTGTAATTAACCCAAACTTTCAAACCAAACGCGGTATAACTTTTCCTCCTAACCGTTTGTAACCATCTTTCCCGCCCCAAAACCCCACTACTGTTCACGCATCCCCTACCTTTCACCAGGCTATCTCCCTGCAACTCATACCACCAGAACCCTCCTCCTACACTAAAACACTCACTACAACTCTCCCCACCTCTACATACACCTTTAACCTCGTATTAATCACCCCTCTACCTCACCAGACCCATGTGGCATCTTATTATTGGTCCATACACCTGCCTAAGCCACGTGGAGCTCCCTAATTGGCTAGAACACGTCAGAGATTCATCCAACGGCTCACAATTAGTCAAAAACGGTTATTGACTCAAGGAACGGCCAAGATTATTTCTTCCTCAAGTCTCAGCTCTTATTCAGCTCTATAAATAGTGCTAGATAGTTCAACATTTGTAAACTTTTACTTTACTTTACTTTACTTTCAGTCATTTACTTTACTTGTCTTTAAAATTCCTTGCAATTGTATTTTCGTTAAAAGTCAAATAAAGTCAAATAAAGTCAAACTTTCTCCATTGTTATTCAAAGCTCTCATATTAGTTTCATTTCTGTTGTTTAAGCTTCTCATAAGCTCTTTTTCATTTTTACAAGCTTTCCTATTCAGTTTTCTTCAAAGTCATACATTTGTGAAAAAAGTCAAACTTTGGTCAAAATAAGCTCAATTTAGCTTATTACATTTTCTTAAGTTCTAAAGTTGTTCAAAAGTTGTTATAAGCTTTCTAAAAACTGTATTTGTCTACTTTAGTTCAATGTTGTCCATTTGAATTCAAGTTGAATGGATTTTGAAGCAATAAGGAAGAATAAGCTCAAAGAAGCTTATTGAGCTTAAGTTCTTGGTTTAGAGGCAAGGTGCCAATTAGGATATTGAGTTTTAAAGCCACTCATTCAGAAAGAGTGGCTAGTTCTTAGACTACATAAATTTCAGGTTTCATACTCTATATTTCATTTTAGCATTTATAGCTTAATTCATGTAGCTTATTCTTTTTGTATTCTTGTGCTTAATATTGTTCAATATTGATTAGTTAGTTTAGATATTAAAATGTCTTTAAGCTGTTGTAACTAGAATCCATTAAGTTCTCAATTCTTTAGATTATGTCATTTAGAAGAAAAAGCTAGCTGATAAACTAGCTTATTTCTATTAATAAGCTATAGGTTTTAGTGCTTAGATAGCTTAATTAGGTGAGTTTTAGATTGAGTAGATATAAGGTTTTAACAGTTTTAGTTTTAAAATAGATTTTAGATAAAATTTAGTTTGGACATAATTGGTAAACTAGTGT
>BQNB010152708.1:0-15736 GCA_026074375.1 Tanacetum coccineum
ATTAAATTGTATTTGGTCATCATAATTTATTTAATAAAAATATTTATTAAATTAATATTCTTGTTAATCGAAAGTGTTGGTTAAAAAACGCAATTATTGAAATTAAAAATCATTTTACGGACTAGTTTATCGGAAATTTACAAAATAAATAATTAAACGTTTTATATAAATTTTATGAAACATTTACGAAAATTAGTCAAGTGAATACTCATTTTTATCAGAAAAATAATTCGGAAAACAATGGCGAAGGTTTCGTGCGGCGAATCGTCCGTTAGGTCGCCCAAACAAGTCCCGAACCATTGTTTTACAAAATACTACTAAATATTTACCTTATTGGCCCCTCAAGTATTATAACATGTCACTTTCAAATTATATATATATATATTTCTATCTTTTATTTTTCATTTCTATCTCATATTATACACACACACAAACTTATAACACCTCTCCCTCTCCAAATATCCGGCCACCACTGGCCCGCCGCCGGCCACCATTGTCGCCGCCGGAAAACTTTTCCGGCGGGCTTTTCCGGCCAACACCAAAAATACTCCCCACCTCCGGATCTACCCGATCCCCTATATCACTCGCGGCCACGCGCCACCTGCTGCCACCCACACCGAAACCCCCACACCGACACCACCACACCGACGACGCCACCACTCCCATCTCCAACCAAGCACCACCGTCCTCTTCATCATCATCATCATATAAGCACCATAAGGGTGCGTTTTGTTTTAATATTCGCACAGTAGGGTGCGTTTGTTTGTTGTCACAAGATAAGGGTGCGTGCGGTTCATTTAAACAGTCAAGGGGTGGGTTCGGTTTAAGCATACACAGCCGGGGGATGTTGGGTTGGCTGCGGGACAGCCGAGGGGGGGGGGATGTCGGGTTTGGTTCGCGGGTCAGCCCCACAAAAGGGTGCGTGGGGTTTAGCAGCCAACAAGGGTGCGTTCGGTTTGGTTCCTAAGCCACCGAAAAGGCTGCGTTTGGTTTATATGTTGCACCACGAGGGTGCGTTCGGGTAGGGTTTGGCAGCAAGAGTCACGCAAGGGGTGCGTGTTGGTTCTGTTTTCACCAGGAACGGGTGCGTTTGGTTCGTGGGCAGCAGCTAGGGGTGGGGTTTGGTTTTAGTATAAACACCTCAAGGGTGCGTGGGGTTTGGTCTCAGCCCGAGAGCTGCATTTGGTTTAGGTTATAGCAACAAGAAGTGGGGTTTGTTTGGTTGTTCGATTTAGCACCGAAAGGGTGCGTTGGGTTCCGGGTCAGCAGCCCGCACAAGGGTGCGTGGTTGGCTGTGAAACGCACTAAGGTAGCGTTTGGTTTATGTAGAAATCAAAAAGGGTGTGTCGGGTTGTGGGTTGACAGCCGGGTATAAAACCCGGTGAGGGTGTGCGTCGGGTTTGGTTTGCAGCCGCGGGGGCTGCGTTTGGTGGTAACACCACCGGGTGCGTTTGGCTGTGAAGAATCACCCGCGGGGTGGGTTTGTTCGGGTTGGCTGTTGGGACAGCCGGGTTGGTTGTCGAAACCCGAAGGGTGTGTTTGGTTTGAATATAAAACAACAAGGGATGCGTTTGGTTTAGACAGAAACGCACAAGGGTGCGTTTGGCTGTCAAAACAGCCCAAGGGTGCGTTTGGCTGTTCATAACAGCCGTAGGGTGCGTTTGAGTGTGGTGACACCGAAAAAGGGTGCGTTTAGTTTAAAAGTATTAAATTATTTCATTATATTATAAATTGATTATATGTGATAAAATCCGGTATAACTTGCGCGGTCTAGTAAAACATGAATAAATATTAAAACGAGATTTATATAAAGTTATAAGCGGTATTAGACATATTTGAGACGAGAATTGGACTAAAAATGGACTTTAGTGCCTTTATATAACGAGTAATTTAAATCAGAAATCGGAACATGGGATTCGGAATTCGAGACTTTGATAAGTTAGACTTTGGTTTACAAAATATAACAAATTATATTTTGACGGACGTTTTGATATAAAACGGGACTTTTAACTCTCAATAACGAAGAAACTGGATCGAAATCGGAATATACACTTTAATAGAAAATAAGTTATTTTTAATATATTAAATCTGACATATCTATTAATTAAACGATTCGAGCACTTTCGAGTCCGTTTCAGCCTTCCGGCGAAACACGAAAGTTGTTCGTAATGACGTTTTACTTTGCCGCGAGGATTGTCTGCTTTAAAAGTTAAGATATAGCGGGTCAAAACTAAAGGTCGGTTAATATATTATTTCAATTAATAGTTTTAAGATCATTGTTTGGTTCTAAAAACGGAAGGTCTAAAAATAGTAACTTTCTTTAAATATTAGAGATAAGTTATATTGGACGGAAAATAGTATATATACATAAAATATACTAAGGGTTAAGGTTTAAAGACGCGCAAGTGGATTTCTCATCACATGTATATATGTATGTATACATATAAAAATATGTATGATTTCGTGGTAACGATGTACGCATCGTTGGTCGTATTTATTACGTGTTATAATCGAACGACATAATTATAGGTCGTGGTCGAGATCGTTGCAGATTCAGTTGTGATTTAATTGGATTAATTGATCGTGGTCTTTAATCAATGTGAGTTCATAGCCTCGCTTTTCAATCTTTTGAATGTTTTATAACCCGCGAGGGGGATACATGCTTGTTTACAAATGCATTTACAGGATTGTTTACGAATTGGTTTACATACTTATTTGCATAGTTCGCTATGGGATACATTATTTGCTTCTATTTTGGTCCGAATGAATACTTTACATTTGAAATGATTTTTGCGGATTAGCTTAGGCTGATTTGAACTGATATTTTTACATTATGCCCGGGTGTTCTTGGATGGGACACCGGGTAACGGTAGGGTAACGGGAGTACATATTTTTACATTACTGCCCGGGTGTTCTTGGAGGGAACACCGGTAACGGGAGTATATATATACGCAAGTAATTGTATCACTGCCCAAAATTAGGGTACATACAAGTCTACGTCACAGCGTCATGAACTGTAAATCACTTGGAGGGTGAGCGCGAATGTTATGAAATAGATCTATTCGGATGTGGATCCCTGTTCGGGTGATTAGCGATCACTTGGTAAACGAACATTATAGATCTATTCGGGATTGACAACCCCCGTTCGGGTGACTAGCAATCACTAGGAACGAACGTTATAACATGTCGGATTATATCGTTGGGACCTACGGGCCTCCCCAACATGGCACGAAGTTTATATAGTGCAGGCACGGAAATTTGTATAGTGCGGGAAATGTCACAGAATTTATATAGTGACTCATATTTGTTCATAAAATGTATTATGCATTCTTTATAAAATCTTTGGGATAAGATTTGGTACTTATGGTGACATAAAAATGTGTTGTGCATTCTTTATAAATCTTTGAGATTTTTACATAGTACTGTGATATACAGTGGATTACATTCATATTTAAACTTATCTATGAACTCACCATCATTATGTTGACACTTGTAAGCATGTTTTTCTCAGGTGAATTAGAAGCTTGGACTATTTGATGTGCATTGGAGTCTTTACATTCAAGCTTTTCATTGTGATGCAAATTATGGGACAAATGTATTATTAAATTCAGATTTTTATTGAATCAACAAATGTTATTATTCAAACGACACCTAGAGAAGATCGTTCTTTTTATCTAATGTGTGTATACGAAGTAACACCCCATTTGGTATTCCGCTGCGTTGTATGTGATTTTTGGGGGTGTTACATCTTAAATGGTAGCATGTGCATTGGTCCCTTTTATTGTGTCGTGATATGGCGGAGGACATGAGTGATATGGGTCTATAACTCAGCTCTAAAGGGAGTTGAAGGTTGGCTTGAAGGTACGGCAGCCTTGATTAGACATTGTTGTAGTGGCATGTTAGCCCACGTGCTATGTCTATGGTTGGCTAAAACCTACGTGATTTAGTCGAGATCATTCACGAGAGGCGTTTGGCCATCCGGCAAAGCCAAGAATAACTGAGCAATGAACCGGTTGGTATGAACTTCGCAAAAATGAGCATGCCATTGCTGAGGCTTCCTGCATAAGTAGGGCACTGATATAAGCTGAAACTTTTATAGAAGCAGGCATGACTATTGCGAAGCGATGATAAGCTAGATAGAAACATAGGGTCATTTTAAAATGACTACTAGGCGATTATGTGCTTAAATGAATATGTGATTTTATATGTCAGCGCTATGATGCGTTTGATGGAGTCGTATGTACTCCGGAATATTTTTCGCAACTGGTAGGGCATTATTAAATGAGACCGGGAGGGCGACATGTGTATTTTGGTTTTGGATAATGATGTGTACTTTGATTTTGGATAATGATACAAATACATATCGGTTTCGAATATTGAGGTCTATCTTGATTATTAGTTAGCGACATATGTTTTGGTTTTGCGTAAGGATGTGCGTTTTGTTCCGTTGAAAAGATCACTGAACTAAGATTTGGGTTGATCCCCCCATTTAGAGTCTTTCGTTTAAAATCAGGCGATTCATATTTTCCCGGATATGTTTAGTGACGTATTTTGTCTCTTATAATAAGAGCCGATGTAATTATATTTTTTTTTAATTTTGTTGATATGAATTACTATTTGTTTTGTTGACTTTCCATCCGGAATAGTCAAGGCAAGTATTGCGTTGCGTGAATTGTGCGTTCGAGCACGTGAGACCGTCCAATCGTAAGGAAACTGTCTCACCGTAAGAGAAATCTAGACGAATAAGAAAGGACGAGCACCGGGATGGCGCTCCCTTAAGGTGGGTGGAATGTAACAACCTTAAGGTTCACGAGCGTTATATGGACGGATCGCGAGTTCGCGTCATAATGATTATTTATTAAATTCGTCTGTGAGACGAACTTCGACATTTAAAAATTTTTAGTTGTCCGTATATGTTTATTTTTATTTTTTATTTCGACAGAAATTAAACTATTTTTTTTGTCATTCGCGATGTTGACGTTTGATCGCGCGTTCGTTAATTGTTTTGAGCAACGTAAAAAATTTCGACGCATCTCGTTATTATTTTTAAGATAGTGAATTTATTATTTTTATGAATGTCGTCTTTGGTTCCTTGTCTTGAGCCGAACTCGCGTTTTTAAATGTACACATTTTATTAAATGTTTAAACCAAGAAAAATGTAACGGAAATAAAAATAGTTTCGGAAGTGAAATCCCGAGCCACGGTTGTTGGTTTTTATTTAAATAAAAAGGTTGGCTTGTCAAGAGTCTATACTAGAAAAGAGGGATGGACTAAAAGTGCCAATTGCCCAAAGTAATTCTCTATATAAATAAACACACCACCCTTCATATACAAAAAAAAATAAAACTCTCCCTCCTCCCACCATAGCAGCCGGCCACCATCACTCCACCACCGGAAAACTTTTCCAGTCACCGGAAACCGCCGTGGTCGCCAGAAAAATCACATGCATTCTGATCAACCTATATTTTCCGAATCCCCTCGTCATTTCCTACGCATCTATCCAATAAAATCACACATGCAATGAGTATTTTTGAAGTTAGAGTTCGGTTTAGTTTCACATATTTTCGAGTTAAAAGGAGGTGTAAAATGGTTATATTAAAGTATTATCGAAGTGGGTTTTGTTGAAACGGTTGGGTTTTATGGCGTTTTTGGGGGTTGCGTAGTAGGTTTCGAACCCACAAGCTGGGCGAACCCAACACCTTGTGTGTTGTTTGTGAGTATTCTTTTTCATTTGTTTTGTTTGTTTTGTTCATTTGATTCGATTCATTATGATATTTGTGATGTAATGAGGTCTTGGTCATTTGATTAGTTATGAAAAGGGGTTGACTGAATGAGCTGTGAAATAGAGAGTATATAGGTTATACTAGATATATTGTGAGTGAATTTTTGGGTCGAAAGATAGTCTTTGACGCGTTTTGAAAGTAGTAAATTCGAGCAGAAAGTTTGGCTCAGATTTCGAGGTTTGAATATTTTCATTAAAATTGATTCTTGATTGTTGATATCATGATAGAGTTTTGTTCCTATTGCTAGTTTCGGTAATTCGAACGTCCCGTAACATCGTATAACGAAGAAGTTACGGCGAAAACAAGATTTGAAAACTTTGAAAATTGTCCAAACAGCTCTTGCAAAATGGTAGTTGCTGTCAGGAAATTAAACGCTCGTTTTGAGCACTTTCGAGTCCGTTTCGGCCTTTCGGCGAAACACGAAAGTGCTCGGAATGATTTTTTACTTTGCTGCGAGGCTCGCTAGTTTTAAAATCGAGTAATAACTTGTCAAAACCCAAGGTCAAAGTCTGCGTTTTTATTAAAAATGTCAAAGTTCCTGCAGAAAATTGCAGCGGCATTTTGGTTATTTTTTGTCGAGTTTCAAGTCTCGGCTAAAACTAAATAGTTGTCCGGAATGTCGTTTTACATAAAATTGTCTCTTTAATAGTCGAGTCGTTGAAAATGTGTATAGCGGGCCGTTTGGTGCGGCGTCCCAGATTCTAGTAACATATGTTAAATAAAAAAGTGGTATAAAAAGTCAAAGTCAATCAAAGTCTAACGTTGACTTTTGAAAGTCAACGGGTTAATACTAAACTTGTCGGATGTGTTATAAAAATAATTAAACGCTATTATTATTACGAGTATAATAATTTAAAACTTAACGAGTGATATGAACGAAGTAGATTCTAAAAATAGAAACTTTGTAATAATCGGAAAATAATACAGATATGGGAGTAATTAATAATCCACATTGAACGTCGAGGTTCGACGAGATAATACAATATTATTTATTAAATATTATTGTGGATAACGAGACGTACTAAAAAAGGTAAATTTTTCAAAAATAGTTACTTATCTAAGAAAAGAAAGATTCATAAAATAGAAGTTTTCGATTAAGTGATGTATTAATATAAATTAAAAAAGACATGATCCGTAACCTAATATTTTAGGGTTTTTAGGATCTAGGCGCAAGTGGATTTCTCATCAACAATGTATGTAATATATATTTATATATATATATATATATATTAGATATATTATATTATATATATATATATATATAATATATTATTATATATATATATACTATATATAGATATAATATATATATATATATATATATTTGATTTTGTTGGATACCGATGTACGCATCGTTAACCATATTTTTTAGGTATAGTAATCGAGCGTCTTAAATTATAGGGTCGTGATCGTGTTGTTGATTTTCAGTGGATGTTTCGGATTATTTGATCTTGGCTTCGACCAAGGTGAGTTCATAGCCTCGCTTTTTAAGTGTTTTTAATTGTTTTTAAACCCGCGAGGGGATACTTGCTTGTTTTAAAAATGAGAACGCAATGTGTTTTAATGATAAATATGATTTCATTCACTATTGAGTAGATGCCTTTTACTGTGTGACCATTAATTGCCTTGTTGAAGGCGAACGCTAATGCATTAATAAAGAATTTCTTTTTAAAAAATTTAATTTTTTTTTTTTGGGTTTAACCAACCCTGTCTGGGGTATGAATCATGAATTGAATAGCGAGCACCCTGTAACGGGCATTTTGTAATAGTATGAGAGAAGAGGCATACATCTCAAACATTAATTCTTCTTGCAGGATAAATGTGTTAAGTGTCGGTACACGGGCTCATTAGTGGGAATACATTATTTATATAACTTGGCTTGCGAGCAATGTTATATGTTGTGGTTGAACCAAATATGCGTTCTATCTGTTTATGTGTAAACTCTATGAATTCACTCAACATTTTGTTGACGTTTTTAAGCATGTATCCCAGGTAAATTGCTGTTGATGGCAAGATGGGACGGAACACGGATATCAAGGACGGTGTTTTGGTGAAGTAGTGTCATAAATTAAATTAATGTTTTTGAAACCAAATCGTGTTGTGACTTTTAGAAATAAATTTATATGTTGGTTTAGGGTACCTTATGTTTAAATCCCCAAATTATCTTGCAGCGGACCAACAGTTTGGGTGTTAAGTCCTAGCACAACAACATTAAAATATAAAGCAACGACTCAAAGCGTGCGTTTTAATACATTACATTATACCATTTCATGATAAGATCATAGTCGATAATTTGTTCACAAGCATCGTCACCAGACATTCATCATACCATAAAGTTTTAACTTTAAAAACCATAAAACACAAAGTGTTTTCAATGATGGAACCTAAAACAATTTAGTCAAAACATTCGCGTCTTAAACTCATTCGCCTCTCCAAGCCATCAACCCTGATTACCTGAGATAAAACATGCTAAAAAGTCAACGAAAACGTTGAGTGAATCCATAGAGTTTATATGAAATAAAGAGTGAACACAAGTATTTTTAATCATCGAAAACTTATGGATCAAACAAGTTATAATCACTAATGCATTAAGCTCATGCCACTGAAACGGTTACCAACATATTATAAAATTATGGTAATCATTTGCCCCACAACTAGGTAATATTGCAATATACCTAAAGAAATTCTCAATACAAAATGTCCTTTAGGGGTGATCGCGCCATGGATGTCACAACCCCAGACAGGGCAGTCACGGCCCAATAGATCTACTTAATGTACTAGCGCTTACCCATCATAGGTAATTAACAGTGCATGAAATTAGGGGCCTTTTTGCAATAGGTACTTATGCAATTAGTTCACAATCGGGTCCAGCATACCGAAAATCACTTGTGTTCAATTTATAAAACTAGCATGTATCTCCCTCGCGGGGTTTATAAAAACATTTATAAGTAGAAAGGCGAGGCTATGAACTCACCGAGAGAACAATTAGATCAGAAGTGTGACGAGTCTCGAACGAGCGGGAAGTACTCCTAAGCACCTCCTAAAAGACGTGACGCGACTTAGTACGATGAAAAGAAACAATACGTAAAATAAAACAAGTGGTCACGAGACATGTTCCCAAAATATGTATGGCATTGCATTCGAACTTCCCCAAATTATTTTTATCCAAAATATGAATTATGATTGGTATAATAGTTAAGAAACCTCTACTAAGTTTCGGCTTTTAATTCTTATTTTATCAAGGTGTACTAAACGTTTTTAAACTTTGAGACTAGACGTAAAAACTCAGTTTCTGATTTTAACTTGACTTGATGGACTCATAACTCCTAGCTCACAAATGTTCTAAATATGAGGCTTTCACTCCTGGAAATCCCTTCGAGTCTAGTTTTCAAAAATGTAAGGCTGTTTTCTACAAAGTTTCAGAACCATAGTTCAAAATGACTCTTTTACCCTGATACTCAAACCAGATTTTTTACAAAACATTTATTCTACGAAAACGACCATTTTTCCCAAACCATGATAGCAATCAAAGTGATTTCAATTGGAGAAGTTAGATTAATGTGTCTACTACTGACCCATGTTTTAAAATGCAGAACTTTGAGAAAAAGTGTAGTGGTTAAATCTTTTTTCCAAACAACTATCCAGATTCGATAGTTTACCGTATTATACGGCCATAATTCCTCACTCCGGAGGAATTGGGTTGGGTTCAAAATTCAAGATACTAAGACCTATATCTATCTATTTATGAATTTCGTAAGAGTCTATAGGCCAAAAACTTTGAGATAAACCCACGTTTTGCTACTGATATCCAAACAGTCCTAACCTTTAACTTCAAAACTTATTTAAACATCATTTTAATCATCCTCTACCCACAAGCAATGCCATAATAATTAAAGACACCCTCAAGACCATCAACAAACATGCATTTACAAAATATAAACATCCATATGCGTGGATCAAAATCAAATAAAAATCAAAGATAAAGAAATAACCTTACTAGAAGATGATTTAGACAAGAAGATCAAACACAAAAACACCCTTCTTGGTTGATGGCTGATTTTGGGCCAAAGACCCCAAATAAAACACCTTCTTAACACACTTTACAACCCTTATAATCAAGGTTATTACTCACCCAAAAGATCCAAATAACCTCAGCCCCTTAAACCTTTAAAATGGAATGAATATGGAGTTTTTAGACCAAACAAAAATTATCCTTCCTTTAAAACCTTGTTCTCTTTAACCCTTTTGATTTTTGTAGCTTAAAAATCGGATTTGGATGGTGGTTTATTGGTGGTGGTCGGCTGAGTTAGGAGAGGAGGAGAAGACGAGAGTTGAAAGATGGATGGTTTTGATAAAAAAGATGAATGGGTTAGAATGAAAGTAATAAGTAGGTTTTTATGGAAAATTGGAAATGGTTTGTGTGTTGTGTTGTGTAACCGGCCATAGGGCCTATTTCTTGATCATATACATTTTTTTATGTGTATTTAATTTAAAGTATGAAGTAAGTATTAGTTAAATAAAAGGTAAGGTTAAGTATAACGGCGGAAGTTCTAGCAAGAATTTACATAAACGAGAATATATGCCAAGAATAAAAATTATTTATCATCGGGGGAATTTATGAGAATATTAAGCCACTTAGGACACGAAGACAGAATAGATTCCTAAATACGGCTCACTTAAAGCTAAGAACGGGAAAAAAAATTAACAAATCGGGTAAACGTAAAATTAATGACTTTGCATAAAAATAAAAATAGAAATAAAGTTTGGAATAAATAGTGATCCTAAGTACGGGGTTTTACATCCTCCCCTCCTTACGGGAGCGCCGTCTCGGTGCTCAATTCCTCTTTCTTGTCTTCTGATTACTCGAGAAAAGATGAGGGTAATTTCTTTTGAAGAAATCTTCTCGTTCCCAAGTATATTCTGGACCTCGCCTTGAATTTCATCGAACTTTGACAATAGGAATTCGACTTTGCTTGAGCTGCTTCACTTCCCGGTCCATGAACTCTACTAGTTCTTCAATAAAGTGCAATTTGTCGTCAAGTTGGATCTCTTCAAGTGGGATAACCAAGTTTTCATCCGCCATACATTTCTTGAGATTCAAAACATTATGAATTCCACGGAGTTTATCAGGAAGCTCCAGCTTGTATGCCACGAGACCAATTCTTTCTATGATTTTGAATGGCCCAATGTACTGTGGACTCAACTTACCACGTTTCCCAAAGCGAATTACGCCCCTCTAAGGCGATACTTTTATCATGACCATATCACCATTGAAAGTCCATGGCTTTTTATTTGGTCTGACACCCGCATAACTTTTTTGACGGCTTCTGGCAGTTTGCAACCGATTCTTGATTTGAACAATCTTTTATGTTGTCTCTCGGACTAATTCGAGGCCAGTGAGTTGGCTATCTCCAACTTCCCTCCAGAAAACTGACGATCTACACTTTTGCCCATATAAAGCTTCAAATGGCGCAGCCTTGATGCTCGCATGATAACTGTTATTGTAGGAGAATTCGACCAATGGTAAGTATCGATCCCAACTACTAACAAAATCAATTACGCATGCTCGCAACATATCCTCCAGCGTCTGAATAGTTCTCTCGCTTTGACCATCTGTCTCTGGGTGGTAAGCGGTGCTCATATCTAGTTGGGTTCCCATCGCTTCTTGCAGTGATTTCCAAAATCTTGATGTAAACAAGTTGTCTCTATCAGAGATAATTGACGTAGGTACGCCATGCTTACTACAATTTTCCTTCTAGTATATTGGCCGTGAGTTTTTCTATGCGGGGGGGGGGGGGGGGGGGGGCGGGGGGGACGATGCCAGTCTTCTTCATCGGCAAGAAATGAGCAGATTTGGTTAATCGATCAACAATAACCCAGATGGAGTCATAACCACTGGCGTTCTTGGAAGTCCTGAGATGAAATCCATGGTTATTTTCTCCCACTTCCACTCTGGGATTTCAGGTTGTTGGAGTAGACCGGATGGATTTTGGTGCTCAGCCTTTACCTTGGCACAGGTCAGACATTTACTGACATAGGTGGCGATCTCAGCTTTCATGTTCGGCCACCAATAGAGCTTCTTTAAGTCTTGATACATCTTGTCTGACCCTGGGTGAATGGAATATTTAGATTTGTGCGATTCATGCATGATCAAATCCCGTAATCCCCCAAACAATGGTAACCAAATTCGCCCTTCAAAGCATTGGATTCCATCAGAACGGATCTCGAATATCAGCTTGATTAGCCTTCTAAGATTTTCGCTTTCAGTTTTCCTCTTTCATGCCTCAGTATGGGAAATTGAGTATTCTCTAGCGTAATTTGTGTTACCGTCATTACCAATGATCTAACTATTGGTTCTCTATCATTTGTATCTGGGCCATTGGTTCGGCCACCACGTTGGCCTTACCAGGATGGTAACGCATTTCACAATCATAGTCACTTAAAAGTTCAATCCATCGCCGCTGTCTCATGTTGAGCTATTTTTGATCTAGAATGTACTGTAGACTCTTATGATCTGTGTACACAGTACACTTAGTACCATACAAATAATGTCTCCAGAGTCTAAGTGCAAACACTACAACACCCAGTTCTAAATCATGGGTCGTGTAGTTTTCCTCATGTTTCTTCAGTTGTCGAGAGGCATATGCTATCACCTTTTCCCTCTGCATCAGAACAGCTCCAAAACCTTTGTGTGACGCATCGCAGTACACAACGAAGTTTTCAGTTCCCTCAGGCAAGGCTAGGATAGGAGCGGAACATAACTTCTGCTTCAAAGTTTGGAATGCCTCATCTTCGTCCGTACCCCATTCATACTTTTTGTTCTTCTCGGTCAATTTAGTTAGAGGCTTGGAAATCAACGAAAAACCCTCAATGAATCTTCAGTAATATCCGGCTAAACCCAAAAATTGTCTGACTTCTTTCGGTGTTGTCGGTGCAGACCAATTTCGGATAGCCTCAACCTTCGCAGGATCCACGTGAACACCTTTATTGTTGATCACGTGACCGAGAAATTGCACTGACTCAAGCCAAAAATCACACTTTGAGAATTTGGCGTATAATTGCTCATTCTTGAGCAACTCTAAAATGATCTTCAGATGTTCTTCGTGCTCTTCTTTATTCTTGGAGTAGATAAGTATGTCATCAATGAATACGATCACAAATTTATCGAGGTATGGCTTGCACACTCGATTCATCAGATCCATGAATACCGCAGGAGCGTTGGTTAGACCAAACGGCATTACTTGAAATTCATAGTGACCGTACCTAGTCCGAAAAGCAGTAATAGGAATGTCTTCTTCTCTAATTCGGAGTTGATGATAACCAGACCGTAGATCGATCTTTGAGTATACGCTGGAACCTTGAAGTTGATCAAACAGGTCATCAATCCTCGGAAGTGGATACCGATTCTTGACTGTCAACTTATTTAGCTCGCGATAATCGATGCACATACGGAATGATCCGTCCTTCTTCTTAACGAACAACACTGGAGCTCCCCATGGTGACGAGCTCGGACGAATAAACCCTTTTTCTGATAACTCTTGCAATTGGTCCGCCAATTCCTTCAGCTCGGATGGTGCCAATCGGTACGGGGCTCGTGCAACAGGTGCAGCACCCGGTACAAGTTCAATTTTAAATTCCACTTGCCGAGGTGGTGGGAGTCCCGGTAAGTCATCAGGAAACACCTCGGGGAAATCTCGAATCACCGGTACATCTTCCAAACGTTTCTCCTTTGGTTCTTTCTCGGTTACATGTGCCACGAACAACTGATGTCCTCTTTCGATGTATTTACTGGCCTTAATGCAGGATATTATCTTCAATCGGGACGTACTACGGTCGCCCTCAACTACCAGCGTCTTGTTCTTGACGGGTATATGCACTACTTTCTTGCCACATACGATAACGGCATCTTGATCAACTAACCAATCCATCCCAATAACTACGTCAAAAGTTCCCAGCTCAATGGGCATAAGGTCAATTTTAAATAAGTGGTTTAATAAGTTCAGGGTACACCCTCTTAGGATAGTATTAGTACTAGCGAACCTTCCATCGTGCCAATTCCACTTCATAGCTCTTGTGTCTAGTCTAACTGGATTAATGTCTATTCAAGTACTAAAACTAGTGTTCACGGGGGAAACAACACTTTTGTCAGATCCTGAGTCAAATAATACAGTTGCATAACGATTGTTGAGTAGAAACGTACCCGTAACCACATTAGGTCCTTGCTGTTTCTCAGCATCTCTAATCACGTAAGCCCGACCTCGAGCTTCCTCACCTTGTGGATCCCTTCTCTTCGGACAATAGTTCCTTGTGTGTCCCTTTTCTCCACAATCATAACACGTCACGGTTGGTCGCGCATTAGCACCCGTAGCTATAGCTTTGCCCTTACAATCTCGTGCCATGTGGCCTGCCTTTCCACAGTTGCTACATACTACCTTGCAATAACCAAAGTGATGCTTTCCACAACGATTACAGAGCGGTTTGTTTCCAGCATACCCACCTTGCTCAGCAGGGGCGGTGGTCATTGCTC
This sequence comes from Tanacetum coccineum, assembly GCA_026074375.1. NCBI lineage: Eukaryota > Viridiplantae > Streptophyta > Magnoliopsida > Asterales > Asteraceae > Tanacetum > Tanacetum coccineum. Next base: position 14,311 of record BQNB010152708.1, read on the forward strand.
GCGCATTTCCCTGCCTTTGATTGTTCTGCTGGTTATGGCGGGTGTTGTCCCTATTGTTGTTTCTGTTGTTACCGTTGTTACCACCTTGTGAGCTTTCCTATTTTATTTTATTGCCCTCGGCATTCCGTTATATTCGAGCTTTGAGCCTTTTTGTTTCCAACAAGGCATGTGCCATGCGCACAGCTTCATTCAGGCTAGTGGGTTTGGATCCAATAACTGTACCCTTTATGTTGTCAGTTAATCCCCGGATATAGGCTTCAATTTTCTTGCGTTCACTCGGGACCATTTCTGGACATAGTTGAACCAGCTCATGAAAGCGCTTGGTGTAAGCAGTTATGTCAAACTCCTTGACCTTCAAATTCCATAGTTCGTGCTCCATTCGCTGAATTTCTTCAATGGGGCAAAACTCCTCCGTCATTAACCTTCTCATTTCAGTCCAACCGATCTGATTTGCAGCTTCTAATCCCATCGTTGCTACCTGGGAATTCCACCACGTCAAGGCACGCCCTTGAAGTGTGGCAGCAGCAAATTTGACCTTTCTCGCTTCGGTACATTCACTGATCCCAAAAACCATCTCCGTTTTCTCGAACCACCTACTTAGCTCAACATCTCCCTCGTGTCCATGGAAGACCGTAGGGTTGCATTTCATGAATCCCGAAAAGGTACATTCTCGAGCAGCTGGCGCCCCACCTTAGCCCCCAGCTTCATTGTTTCCTTGTCCCCTAGCGTTTGCCTGCCTTTCTCGTTCTGCCTCCACAGCAGCAGTGACCCTTTTAGTGACGAGTCGCTCAATGGCAACTTGGTTCATTGGTCTTGGTGACATAATCACATGAGTATTTATATACTGACAACGAGTCGCTCAATGGCAACGAGTCGCTCAAAGAAAGCCTCAATGAGTATTTATATACTGACATAATCACATCATATACAAATGAACCAATAATAACAACAATCACAACAACATCAAGTAGTAAATCAAAAGACAGTCATTTTTCATCATTCATTCCCCAAAAGAGTTAATACATAGTTGCATTTTTCCACAAAATGATATAAATTGTTACAACCAATGGTATAAATTCACTAACTGAAGATTCAGTTTAGTGATTACAAAACAAAAGATACTACTAATGAAATTAAACTACTAAGAGTCACGAGGTGGAGATCCTTGTGGCTCAGATGGTGCAGTCTCCTTCGGGGTAGGTGAATCATCATTATCAGTAGCAGGAGCAGTGGCAACATCACGTGCAGCAACATACGGATCCCTAGGATCAGTATGAGTAACAAGAGCCAATAGAGTCTCAGGTAGAGCATATGGTGGCTCTCGATACTGCAGACGCAGTGGTAATAGATTCTCAACCATAATAGACCAACGCCTCAAGTGATGGTAATGCCATGTCGCCCGGTCATGCTCTCTCCAAGCATCTCT